>KI422473.1:53914-92492 GCA_000473375.1 Anopheles culicifacies
AGTGTTTGGGCCTTTGAGTATAGTGGAGCATACATTGCTCTACTATAGAAGGCTATGCCACACTCAAAAAAATTAAGAAGAAGAAGAAGAATGATATATGAGATTAGCAGATATGAGGTATAAAAAATATAAAATAAAATACATCCAATACACCATTGAAAAAGTAGCGATACTGTGATAAATTCTGGAAAAGTTTAAAATGTTTGAAATGTTTAATAATATGTAAAAGAAATCGTTGTTTTTAAAATTTATAATGCTTGAAACTGAACATCATTTGTATCTGGTCGTATAGTTAACAGTTCAGACAATGGTTTACGGAGAAACACAACCATGTGTTAGATATACATAATATATCGTATATCAAATTCGTTTTAAAACATAAATGAACAACATAAATTAAACATTTGTCAATATTTTTTCTATTTGAAAACAGCAACATGCTTTAAGTAAAAGTTTTCACATATACATGTTTTTAGTGGCCTTTATTACTTTTATGAATTTGTAAAATAAAGTGCGTTATTTTTTGCTTTAGAAGCACTTAGAGGTTAACTATGGGAAAAATAAGAGCTAAAATTCAAAAGAACTGTACAACATGCATGTCTTGCTGCAAGCGAGACTAAAACTAATGGGAAAATAAAAACGGTATTAATTCCCCGTTTGCTTCAACATCGTCTAATGTCTCAATTGTTGCGCCTGGAGTGTCTGAAACCAACACAAAACGTTCGATTGCACATTTTTGATGTGAAAATTAAGGTACCAAGAATTAACACCACATTCGTGTGCTGCACAAACACTATACATAACGGCGAAGACGAGTCCATGGCAGTGTAAAGAATACTGCTGGTCGGCCGCCATCATCATGAGATACAAGACACACAAGGGAGGGACAGCATGGTTGTGATCCTTAATTCCCTAAGTCGACCCTATTTCTCCTGCCTGAAAAGCGTTGCTTCATTTGCTAGGGTTAATAAATCATTGCTCATGCCACAAAGGCGAGGGACGGCCATGATGGTTCCCAAAATGCTCGGCAAGCCTGCCTCGAAATACTCCATTACAGTGCGGTGACGTAAAGCAGAGTGTGTGAGAGTACATTTACCCGTTCTAAATGCCGAAGATAAAAGGGAATATCAGTAGAATACGATTTGGATAAAAATCAACCGCTGTCTTCAGAAGGTCGAAAAATACACAAAGGTGCTGGGTCACAATTTTCTTCGAGGAATTTATGGTTTAAGGATGAAAGAAAGACATTTAATTGATTTATTCTGTGCTTTTCTGTACTTTCTTGTCCCAGCTTTTTTCTGATTCCTGTTTTGTAGAAACTCTTCAATGCCGGATGCCATAGCTGGCAACAAATTAAAAATCTTCTAGACAGTATTTTATCGTACGTTCCTGCTATGTTTTCGGGTTGTGTGTGCGTTTTAACTTGTGTTATGGTTTACCGTAGATGTGGATTTCTTGATTTTTTTTATTTAGCGTTATTTTTATTTTTTTTTTATTCATTAAGAACGGCCAGGCCGTATTGCTTATTTAGCGTTATGTTGTAAATAAAATTAACGTTGGTGTTCGTATAGTTTTTTTTTGTTAATTATGTCTTGTTGACTTAAGATTTCTTTTAACTATTTTAGTGATATATTTGCCCTATAAATGGTTTATTAAAGCTATTTTGGTTTTTTACAATTGAATAGTTTTTTTATGAACTGACACTACCATATTTTAAATTGACTTAAAAGTAATTTAATATTCAGTCGATGTACTATAAAAATATAAATTATATAGTTTTTAGTAATTTTATGCATATCTTCAATAGTTAGGAATAGTTTTACTTTTTTCATCACGAGAGTTATTGAGTTAATGATTGGTAGTTTGCAATTTCGGGAAAAGATTTCCTTGTTTTCTCATACATGTTTATCTCTAAATGTTCAAATCTGCATTTTTTTCACAATTATGTTTGATGGTTTAGTTAATATTTTTTTAGTTATAAAACATATGTTATCTTTGATATAAGTTCAACTATCGCCAAAAACAATAGAAATACGCGATACGCAAACATTTTTTTTTGTACAGTTGAAATACAAGTTGAGGCAATGAATAAAAATAATTATTCTTAATAAAAGAAAGGTAAAAATTTAATGAACTTGCTCCAAATAACTTCATGTGATTTTACAACCAACTCTTATTTGGTTCCGGTTTTTATGGCACTAGCTTCATTCATTCATATGTAGATGTCTCTACTGTACACTTGCACACATAGCTTGTGGAATGTATTCAGGTAAGTTGGAAAAGGAGTGCAAAAGAATGGCAGAGTGTTGCTCAAAGAACCAATACTGGAGCAAGCGTGTGTGTACAAGTTTGTATGTGTGTGTTTGTGTTTCACTTCTTGAAGTTGCTACACGAATGCCGAATCTTCCTAGGTAAGGTTTGTGTCAACACTGTTTTGGGTTTATGGCATTATTAAAACGCCATAAACATTTTAACGTCATTCCAAACCGACATGTTAGGGTGTTGTTTTTTTCCAAAACATATTCTTTATTTTACCAAATGAAACGTTTTCAGCAAACTGCTTCCTGTGTCATATTAATTGTATTTGTTATTTTATGAGATTGCTTGATTATGAGGCCATGAAAAACATGGTATACATAAAAGATATTTAAATACAAGCAATACTCTACAGCTAGAGAATGAATGACTGAGCGAATGAAACAGAATGAAAGAGACAATAACGAATGTAACGAATCATGAATGAAAGTAAGTTGTAATAAAAATACTCATACTCATACAGACAGCCTGAATTCACATCTCTTATTCAAGCTAGGATGCTTTCCCACATAAAATTAAGAGGCCATAAAAAACTTGCCATAAAAGAGCAGTAAAAACGCAATTAAACTCACAGCTAACTGCAACCCATCCGTCGCGCATGATGATGGTTTCTTAGCACATTGTTTTGAAACATTTTTTTACCAGCCAATGTTATTCGGATGTTGTTAGAAATTCTTGCAATGCTGGAGTTGATTCAAATTGATTTAGAACCAAACGTTAACGTAATTATTGACAATGATTTTATCGCAATATTAACAAAATTTTATTTTTAATGATTGTTCCAGGCAATCATAAAGATTATGCATGAAATCTTCTTCTTCTTCTCTGGCTCTACAACCTCGAGAGGTCTTGGCCTGCCATTTCTGGCTTCCGTGACTTGAATGTACCCGCAACAGGATAGTCAGTCCTGTACGGGGGAACGGCCCGAAAAGGATTCGAACCTCGGTCCTGTCCGTTCGAAGACCGGCACCTCGGTGTCCTCGGCCACCGAACCGCTCCCATGAATGCATGAAATCTAAATAAAGTATTTTTAGTAAAAAATAAGTGTTGTTCTTTTAAACAGCTTATTGAATTGGTAGCTTTAATTGCTCAAATATCAATTATCCATCATGAAAATTATCTTAGATTGTCAATAAAATTCGATTTCAACGCTATTTAATCCTTCGGATAAGATATCGTTAAAAATTACTAATACTTGATGTACAGATGGTATCACAGATGAGTGAGGTTGTGATGTGCTTCGTTAATAATGTTAGACTAGCAATTAGGGAGGTTTACTTAAATTGGATCATAAAATGGCAATAAAACAACCACCAAGCATCAACCTTGACACACGACGAACACACCGTTCCATTCCTCATTTAAGCACCGTAGAGTTGAGTTTTGTTTGACGACTTTCGGTTCACGAGTTTTACGACTTTTAGGCAGCTCCCGGTGCGAACGATCTTTTTTTACGGGTCGTTTAAGTGTGACAATAAACGTAGCAACGGCTTACGGTTACATTGGTCACTCACGGACATTTCTCTGTAAATCGCTGTAAAAAAACGCCGTTTTAATGACTCGATAACAAAATTAGTGTCTTTATAGCTTAAACTGCCTGTAAACACTTGTGAATTTGATTTATAGTCGTTCGTAGACAATCTTGCTTCCTTGAGGTTATGATTGTGTGATTTACTGTGGTATTTATGGCACAATAGATAAAGTCAGGTTATATGTGTTAAGCTGAAGATTCCCTCACGGAGTAAGTAACTCAAGTGGATTACTGTTTTTTATGCAAATGCATTTGTTGCATTGAATGTTCTATATTTGGCTTTGGGCGATAGTTTAATTGATTGAACCGTGAAAAGATGTTAATTGAAAACAGGGAAGCAATTTCAAGAAGTTTTTTTTTTCTTTGAAATAATTTAATGTAAAGGTTTGTCTGCTACTCTCTGCAAATGTTTGAGGATAATGTAAGTTTTGTTCCATTAGCATCATGAACTGCTCTAATAATGATTGTTCTGCCATTTCTGCCTCTTATTGAAATTTTTCCCCATACCAGAATAAGAGAAAAGCTTCGGATAAAATTTTGCTGACAGTTGTATCTTACTTGAAACACTATCATCTACGATTCTTATCTTTTCTTCAGTTCTTCATTATAAGGATAATAATTACAAAATGGCTCTTGATGTGTAAAGATCTATAGTTAACTGTTTGTTGAATTTATAAACTAGCTGCATGCATCGAATAAAAGTGCATTTCAATCTATCGACAAACCGTTTCTTGTTTAAAATGACATGAAACGACACCCGTCGCCAAAATGTTAGATGGTGTCTGAATAATGATGTCATCGCACAGTAACGATGATAATAAAGCGATTAACTCTTGCTTGCAAAGGAAGAGTGCAAATATGAACATCATTCGGCAATCTAGAGCAAGCTAGTGTGTCGTATACACAACGGTTTGCTAAAGCGATCTAACGACTCCGTCATTTTTAATTGTCGAGGGGCCAAGTGTCAAGTACGCCGGGAAAACCTTACGAAAAAGGGTGCTTATTTTCATCGCTGTCCAGAAAGAGTCCAACCAGTGGAAGTGCGTACGAAACCCGCACGGGAACTCATTTTCTATGTATGACCATTTTATGTAAATTTTGCTGGACGACCCTAACGGTACACTATGTTCACTATCGCTTAAAAGCCGGGTTGGACCAAACAAACCTGTGTGAACAATCGGAACGAATGGACGATAATAATTTTATGATTCGTAATAATAGCAATGGTCGCCGTAATAACAATAATATAACAATTATAATCTCACTCCAGCAAATGAGTTTTCCACTTTTACTACAGTGTTAAACCTGTGTTATTTGTGACTTTGAGCACATCAAGGGAAGAATGCATATTGTGAGAGTAGCAAAGAAGATTTTTGTAAGACTGTTATCAGAGCATAAGATTGAAAGGGTCGCCGATGCTTTAGGATGAATCAGTGTTGATGTATGCTTCATGGTTTAAGATTCTATTGCTTTGTGGAAGAAATTAAAAAAAAAGAATCTAATTTTTTTTTCATTTAGGAAGTTTCAAAAAAATAAAAGATGCATCTTAAGTTTCAGTTCAAAATAAATCTTTCATATAAAATAAAACAATTTAACTATTTGCCAAATGCGCAATGGAATAGATGAGCAATTCAGACCCGTAAATATTTTTTCAATCCTTTTCATTATTTCAAATGCATAAACAAAGAACACGGAAGCAATATAAATTTAACAGGCCAAGCGAAGTCATATATGGCATTTTATAATACCTAAGATTATTACAGTTTCTAGGTTTGTGTTGCAATGTGTGTATCATATCATTAGTAATTTTGTAATTGTGACGTGTTGTGAGTTTTCTGCAATTTTAAAATGTTTATTCAAATTAATTTAAAAAATCTCTAGTAAGGTTCTTAATCCTTTTTTTGTCAAATATTATTCATATGTTCTACCAACACCGTAAAAGCTAAAAGCTTCCGTAAAATGTTCCAGATTTACAACAATTTCAGCTAGAAGCGAATCGTTTTGATCAATGTGATGAATTGCCAACTTTTTTTATTGGTTGCTGAAAAAAGCCATTAATGTTTCACACCTTATCACTGTCGACTAGGGGACCAAAACAAAACTCCTTTTACGCCACAAATATGATTGTATTGCTTATACACGAGACATTATTTATAAACCATACCTAAGTCCAGCCAGCGGAACATCTCACCAAAATGAAGGAAAGGTAATTCATAAATCATATTTCGATTTTTCACCTCATAATTTTTCGTGCAGCTTTGCTTTTGTGCTTCCCTTGTCTTGCTCAAGCACTGGCCCAAATGCATCGTAGTGTTGTTTTTTTATTGGTAGCATTTGTTCGCCGCCGTAAAACAGAGAAGGCAAAACAAAAATACACGAGGGCTTTTAGGTAAAACTAGCCGGCCGGAATCATCCAAGTTGCAATAAATCAAATTTATCAGTGGTTCAAAGTCTTGGATGGGCAATTCATGCACACTATGAACACATCTCGGGAGGCTTGTTATGTAAGATCGGGACATCGTAAAATCAACGGGCTGGTGCCGGAACAAGCAAAAGAGAAAGTTTGTGAGTCCTTTCTTCTGGATGTGGTTGAAAGACTTCAGCCTTTTGAAGCTGAGCAGTCCTTAACCGTTTCAGCCCGCCTGGACAGCAACAACTGGGCAACAGTAATGGGCTTAAAATTGCCAACATTTTACTCAGCACATTCATCGAAACTGTCCATGACGACCTTGCACTTCACTGTGGTGATCACGAGTTCCAATGGAAAACTGATGATGAAGCAAAACCTTATGTAATATTCAGAGTCAGCCATTCAGGTAATTAAAGCCTTCAGTTGAACACTTCATTGTCGCTCGGGGATGATAATGCAACTCTTTGGTTGCCACTTTTCGGCTGCAACGGTAATTGTTTTCTGGTACGTTCAATCGGGGTGCTCGTATGCAATTTGGTACGAAAATTTGTTCTAACCGTTCGTGTTGTTAGCACGCATCCGTATTGGCACACTTTTTTTAAATTTCTGTGCACAAAGTTGCTAGGAAGTCAAACAAAGATACAAACCTATACAATGCTAAAGGTCTGTGCGTGTATTATCTTCGAAAAAAAAACTTTTGAACACTGTTTTTCCAATGAAGCAACGAAGAATTTAATAAAATTTTCCTATGCAGGTCTCGCCAGCTCACGTTGCCCGACATCAAAACGTAGTCACCAAAAGACGGATTTTCGTTGAGTTCGGTCAGCAGTGGAAATAAACATGAAGAGCATTTTGCCCCCCTCTAACGTTCATTTGACGATTGCAGTCTCGCTCTTACGCACGTCTTACATCTCGTTTCACTGTTCCGAAGTCTTGACTTCGGCTCTTAACGAAGATAGCACGAACGAAGTTGCGAGAACCGCAGCCCTTTGTCTCTTTTTCTCCTGGAATGGCTTTTTAACGAAGATTACCACAAACAAAATGAATCTTGACTGCAAGACAAAATTTTATTCGAATTCGTCGAAAGCGGTTCATTCGAAAAATTTCACCCGTTGAAACAAGGCGCGCTTTTATGTTTATTGTTATTGATATTATTATTGCGTGTTCCCGCGAATTCGTATTGTGGGGGACGTGTGTGATCTCGGGATGGTAAATTTGCCATGATCAATGAGTGCAGCTCAACTCAGCGGAAAATTGTGTAATTTCGTTTAATGCAAACTGGTATCATCTGGAAAAGTGATTAACATAACGTGCAAACCGAATATTTTTGACCAGTCGCCGGGCTCAGTCACAGAACCAGGCGATCAATGCTATGGGCTTTTGCGGTCGGATCGCATCTAATGCCACTAAAAACACACAACTAACTGCTCCTGAACTGGGCGCCAAGTGTTCTGCTAGGTTTTTTGTATGGTGTTAGTATGGTGCATTGCGATGTAGGTATACCGGTGAACGCTAAAAAAATCGAAGTATCGAATTGAATTACCTAGCTGCGTGCTGAAAATTACTTCAAATCGTAGAAAATAACGTTCTATAGCAATTACGTATAATACCGTGTGAGCAGA
The DNA here is from genome assembly GCA_000473375.1 of Anopheles culicifacies. Lineage (NCBI taxonomy): Eukaryota > Metazoa > Arthropoda > Insecta > Diptera > Culicidae > Anopheles > Anopheles culicifacies. The sequence continues at coordinate 61,794 of KI422473.1, forward strand.
GACGTGGAAACACTCTACATTTCGTTTGTGACACAGTGCCAATTGTGTGTAAGGAAACATACGCAAAAGGAAGAAGTCGGTCGTTTATCTGCTTTCTTTTCGGCGAAATGGTGCATCGACCGGGAAAATGTGTTTTGTGAAACACGAAACGTAGCGAAAGAAACCCCAAATGTGTGTAGAATTGTGTGCTTTAATTGCTGTGAACATTCGTGACATTTGTTAAGAAAAACATCGTAGACGACTCACAAATCGTCTAGTGACGTGGTTTGGGCTTTGCATTGGTTTTAGCGCTTCTCCTGTCAAGGAACTAGCTCCACCATGAATTCATACTTTGAACAGACCGGATTCTATGGACATCCGCACCAGGCAGCGGCTGGCATGATGACGACAACAGGAACACATCATGACCAAACGACGGCTGCAGCGGCAGCGGCTTATCGAGGATTTCCGCTCTCGCTAGGAATGTCTCCGTACACAAATCATCACCTGCACCAAACTCGTACCGCCCAAGAGTCACCATACGATGCCAGCATACAGGCCGCGTGTAAACAAATTTACGAAGGCTCGTACAGTTCCAAAGACTGTGGAACGAAAAGTGGCAGCGGAAATAACGGCACGGACGCAACCAACGGTTACAAAGACGTGTGGAACGCAAACAGCGGCGCAGCGAATGGCGCGACCACCGGCGCTACCGGTGGTAACGTACCTGCCCAACAAAACAATTCCGTTCCGGTGCGACCATCGGCATGTACGCCCGATTCACGAGTAGGGGGCTATATTGACGCATCCGGAGGAAGCCCTGTGAGTCGGACAGGTTCGGCTGCTGCAGCAGCTGGCGTAGCCGGATCGTGGAACACCAACCAATGTTCACTAACTGGGTCAACCGGTGGCCAAACTGCTCCTGCAACCGGTCTACATCAGTCCAATCACACTTTTTATCCCTGGATGGCTATTGCAGGTAAGCTGGAAAGATTTTAGCGAATGCTTCCCTTAGCGTGATGCCGTGTATGATTACCATAGAATCGATATCATTTAAATAACAAAAGCTTCTAATACGGCCAGGCCGTCATACAAAAAAAAATAAAAAAAAAGTAACAAAAGCAACCAAAGTGTTTAGTGCACATCATAATCTGCCTTCTGCACCCTTCTACAAGGGTGTGACATAATCTGTGCAAATTCAAACCTACATTAGGAACGTCATGAAATAGTTGAACAAATAGGGAAAAAATGTTTGAAGTTTACTGTAATATTTTCATAGATACTATTTTCTTAATAGTTATGATGCATTTGTGATACATTATTTACACCAAGGAAATATATTGAAAGACATATTTTTGTGTCAATTTTATGTCGATTTTGTCTTAACAAACGCATATCGATAATCGTCAAACCAGATGTTATACAAAATAAATGTATTATTAAACAATAGCCTGTTCAAAAGACAATGCTGTATGATCAACTTTGCAAACAGGTATGAAGTAAAAGGCATTTAAAATAACGAAATTTCATTCTACCATGCTGGAGCAATCAGTTAGGGTTAGTTGTGGCGAAAACCCCCTTATGTCTATTGTTCAAACGCATATGATTGGACCCGTTATTAGCTACGATAAAGGGTGCAACTCAGAAGAACTAAACAAGCTGCAGAATCTCGGTTAGGAGCGTCACACAAATACATCCGTTCTATAGACTCACTGTTTGTGCGTTTGTGTGCTACACACACTGCAGCGTGTGCGTAATAAAGTAAAGACGTTTTCAGACATTCTTTGGAGATCGAGCGGCAAAATTCATCGTGCGAAAGATCGTGTGCGATCTTGTATTCCTTTGCACATCTCGTTCGACCCCATAGCATTGCACCATAATTTAAGCGTAAATTTATGATCATGTTGCCAAGTGTTTCAGTGGTATGGTTTTCTGTTCTTGTTGTTGTTTTGGGGTTTTGATGATGCTCAACTATAAATAGTTCAACATTGATGATGATAATTTTACCGGTAAAATATTGATCGATTCCGTTGTACCGAGGGATTTAACTCAGCATATTGTTTACTATGAAGTGTTCATATACTTTAATATTTTCAAAGATTCTTAACAACTGCCTAGTGTCATAATTTGCAGTCGAAGTTGCAGCCATTTTTACGCACGAAATACTTTTTTTAGTCCTACAACGATGCTTAGAATATGAACGATTTTTTTTATTGTTACCCAATTGGACAAATCCACCAACGGCTCAACCAATCAAATATGAAGAAGAAACGTCTATGTCCGATATTGCATGTAAAAAAACATACTCATGAAAATGTAAAAAAAATGGATAAAAGTAATGAGAAGCTGTGCTACGAATGTTTCCCGTAGATGATAATGCGCATCATTTTTGGTGGCCTTCGTTATGGTGTGCAAAAATTATAGTGCAAATTCTTCAGGCAACACCTAAAGAATGAACAAGTCAGTCCATGCTTTACTCTTCCTTGAGGTCTACGCAAAAGAATCGACCGCATAACGTCCTCCCTCGTCGAAAGTGTGGTCGAAGAAAGCGTAAAAAAGCCGGAATACACATACACCGATTGCAGGCGTGAGACATGCAATCTCTGCTTTTGAGAGCCCATCGTTGGTCTTTCATCCACTGGCATGGGTTGATTGTAATTGACGTAGTTTAATCGCTTAAAGACGTGATTAAATTTTATTAATTTCAAGCTGTGCTGGGTCCCTTGGATTCTCTTCATGGTAGGTTTAATTGAAGCGGGTTTCATTCGCTCAGTAGAAACAGAAAATTGAGTTGTTCCTTGCGATCGAATCTCCAGCTTTGTCTTAGCGATTCCCTACTCTCTTCTGTAGAATTTCGTTTCAATTTTGTATGTGTTCATTAATTTGCTTTCGCTTTCGGTTGTACGTATTATCCCAGCTCAATCTCTTCCAAATGTACACTGTTGTATCTTCATTACGCCATTAGCAAAGCTAGTATTCTGAATTTGTGAGATACTGTTATCAAAACGCGCAGTTTCATTCGTAAGCATTTTCGTAACAATTTTCGTCAAGTTTTGAAACAGTTTTTTTTTCTTTTACTTTCTGTATCTTAAAACAAGAGCCCCCATCAACGTGAGATGTGCATGTCCTTACACATACATTGCGATTCCTGCACATTTGTCGTATGCGTATCGTTAAGAATATTATTTTCTGTCGTGTCATGTTTCAAGAACATGGTATTGTACGAGCGAAAGGAAATGGCATTCGTTCAAAAAGATTTATAATACATTGCAAGTGAAATTTGAAGAGAGCGAAAAGGAGAAAAAGGCATCAGATATTAGAAATAACAAACCAAAAGGGAAAAAATTGAGAAGTGAAAACTTCTTTCCATTTCCAGCTACCAATGGTAGATCTTATTGAAAGAGAGGAGAATGGTCGTGTTTTTCCATCTTCAATCATTTACAGCCTGTGTAAAAAAAGAAAAGAACTTCAACCAAATGCGTCGGCGTTAGTGTGTCAAATGAGCGGTGGCGAGCCCTAGAAACGGATACATCACTCGACAGCATTTTATGTACTACTGCTGCAACAAATGCACTCTGTATGGACCGTAGCAGATCTTGCCCGAGATGGAGATTTTATTTTTCCTCGGTACGTTTTGTCGTATCCTTCGATCTTTGCTTTTGGATGCAGGAACGGATGAGGTGGCAGGAAGCGCAGAGGAGCTACTCTTTTTACGCAGCTTGGTATAGTAGGAAGAGATAAATTCTAGTAGGATTTCGATCTTTTCCTTTTACAAAGGGGAAAACGGTATATCTCCTCTTTCCCGGTGCTGGTTGATAGTTGGACTGTAACTAGCAGGAGCATGGAGATGAAAAGCCAATGTAACGTTGCGGGAAAATTCATTATGTAAGGTTATGAGCGAGTATTTATATGCTTTTCTTTTCATGACGAAAGACAAGATTTTGTATGACGGTTCTGTTTAGTTTTTGTTGGCTTTGAATAATGTAATAAACATTGATGCGCTTGAACGTAAAAAGCTTGTAAGTACAAAGATTTGTTAGACAAACAAATGGAAATTATTTATCTCATATAAGTAAAAGAAAATTGTAACAATTTGTTATGAATTTTATTTATGATAATAATCCTATTTCCTAATGTTATTACATACATCTAACAAGTAAAATCAATGTGCAAATGGACTTTGTTTAGTCAACTTAACAAGTCTTATCGGACTTGTCGTTCTTATGAGAGTTGTATTAGATTTTTCTGGTTTCGTGAAGCACCGTATCCTATCGTAACAAGAATATTGTCTTCGGAATAAGAGTCTATGGGGTGTTTAAGAAAGTTGCAGGAGGAAACCGTATGGTGAAGATTTTAGCTTCTTCACTTTCTTATTCATGAAAACCTGGTCTGGCCTGGAATTGGTATTTTGACTTACAATTCTAAAGGGAATTTTGACTGGTATTGATCGCTTTGCTAAACAGTTGTAAAATGCTTGATGATTCGACTTAGAATGTCTTTTAGTCACAAATTCCTTCACAATTGGCATATTCATAATATTTGTTACTAGTACTATATATACCCATGATACAATGTTTGTAATCTCATCTTACGACCGAATTAACGTTTTACTTAGAATTTAAAATTAAATTAAATTAAATAACATTTAAATAACATGGTAAACAAATTTCAATTCGTTCCCTGTAATATTCAAAAATATATCTAGTAATAGGTTTAGCGATGGTTTAACAAAAAAAAAGAAAAAATATAAATATAAATATACTATGCTCGGTTTCCAACACTACACAATTATTTCAATTTATGTTATGCCTAATGAAATATTGTCGAAAGTTGTGGTAATTATCAAAGATTTTCAACAGCATTTCTAAGATTGTGTGTTAGATAGCCACATTATTCTCTTACGTACATTGTGTACTAAAAATAAAGTGGCTCAACGTTGTTGCACAACATCTATTTGCAATCCAATCACGACCTTTTCTCTGGTTTTTTGGTAATACATGTGTCCCCCATTCATAGTTTACGATGAATAATAGAAACACGTTCAATGCCAGTTAGCTGAGATTTCAATGATAATTAATATTCATAGCATAAGTAATCATTTTCAAAACATTTCCAAACTTTTCATAACACCTTAACGCAATCCATATCTTAAAAACAAATTAAAATATCTATGTATTCCTTGTTTTTTTTATTTTACTACAAAAGTCAATTTATTTGAGATCTTGGTCTGACCGTCATTTGTTCTATTTAATTGAATATATTCATACTTTAAAGCACAACTCATCAGCCAGATTGAACTATTTTTGATTTGTGTTTATAAAAGAAAAGGGACGCTTCTCGTTTGTTTTTAGGGCTGTGCATACATACACATTTCGATAAATGTTTTAGCACTTTTTTTTCATGTTGCATTGCTAAACGAGGAACAACTAAACATTTGCATATAGTTTTTGTCATGTGGAAACTACCATATGGACTACGACGCAGTAAAAGAATAGGGGAGCAAACATTCACTAGATACATGTTTTTGAACGCCGCTTTGCCCCTCCACATGATGGATACGAAAAATTAATTTAAGAAATGAATATTCATGGTACCATTTAAACTTTATAATTGTTTTTATAACACACAAGCCTAACGCCAGCATAAGAACTGTGAAAATTGTAATGCATCTTTACAGGTTATATAAAACATATTCATTTTCTTTGCTCATTCATTCGAGTAAAATTCGAGCTCTGGCTATGTATGATTGATGTTAGTTGCTGGCCCCATAAACCACTGAATGTCTTGTGAATTGTCCAGATGTGTTGGATTTTTAAACGTATTAATTAACAAAGGAAATTGCAAGAATGCAGTAAGTACCTGCACTACAATATTAACTTCTTTTTTTAAATCGTAGAACATTTTCAGCAAAACCGGCATTAATTATGGGCATGATCTTTAGCCGGACAATTATTGAATCTGTGTTGCCTTTACAGGATATTGATGGTGTTATAGACTCGTAAAAGAGAAGTATGATTGGCGTAATTGGAATATGATTTTCATTGCTTTATTTTGTGCATCTTTCCCATTCCATCTGAAACCAATGTATTATTGTTATTACAGTTTATAATAAGCATCAAACCTTAAAGACATAACTGAAAACAGAAAACAGCCCTAAATTCGCACACACATGTATAGTTCACTGCCTAGTTTCACTTGAGGGTCGCTTCATCCGATGATGACGAATCGGCTTTGAATTAATTGCCCTAATGAATCCACGGGTGGGCGCACTGCGGTATATTGTTGTTATGGTGAGTTTTATGAGACCCCAGGACTGTTGTTCTCAACAGCCACTCGCCCAAGTCAGATTGAAGGGTGCTGTTTTCCAGATACCGTAGCAGCAAAAGAAAACGGTCGCAAAAAAGATGCAATAAATCATACCACCAAAAACGGCCACCTTCACGATACAAAGCGTGGAAGCGAAGAACTTTGCTTCTCTTTTCTTCATCTTTTGCGCTCATCATTTTCAGTATTTCAATAACAGGGAAACACAACTCATTGCTGAACACAATACGCAGACGCATGCATTCCTTTGCATGAAAGATCGAAACGTTGAATACAGTCAGGTGGTAAAAACTTCCTTGCACTAGTGAACTATATTCAACGGCTTCCGGTTAAAGGATCTCTTGGCATGCGCAAAGCACCGTGTTCGTCCTTGAATAGATAAGAACTAGAGTGGAATATTGGGAGAGGGAAGTATAGAAAACCGGAAAAGGAAGCTCTATTCAGAGGGCAAATACACGTAATTTTTCGTAGCACAGAGTCCCGGTTCCAGAAGCGGTGTTGTGCTACGAAATCAAATACTACCCCAAAGCACGCAACAGAAATCTGAAATCCGTGCGCACGAGTATAATCACAATCATCTGCATAAAAAAAATTGTTCACGCTTGCCAAGTAGAAATGCTGAGCGGAACGCAGGGATTGGTGATGGATTGTAACAGAAAGATAACAACACATCATAAAACTTTGAATCGGGAGTTAGCTCCAAACGTTGTTCGTCGCAAGTTCTGGAAAGAAAATGATAAAGCAGACAAGAAGATCGAAGGTAAAACATCCTGTTCAACAGCTTTTTAATCGCCCAAAGATGCAAACTTTTTTGTAATGTTTGAATCATGTGCTATAAGATGTGTTTGTGGAATGCAGTCGTGAACTTTAATATGGTACATCACACACACGCATATAGGCATGTGGGCATAGGCATCCAAATCGAAACCAAAACGGAACGGTGCCGAAAATATTTTATTCGAAGATTGTTGCAAATCCCCCATTCTCACTTGCCTTCCTATTTCTAATCGATCGACCTACTATGCTTCTTTTACGCCTGTTTAAAACCTTATTCTACAAGAAATGATGCTTTGATTTATGATTTGTTTTCATTCAACATTTGCATGGTGTTAAACGCGCGACTGTAGCTTCAGCGATATGTTTGGACTTTCGTGTACTTCTTTGTGATACTGAACTTTGTAAGGTGTGCTGGGTAATAAGATGCGCAACGATATTTCATTTCTTTAATGGAAAGCGTCTTCCAAGGTATCATCCAAGTGATTTTAATGTAATTTAATTAGCTATGCTGTGATTGATTTAAATGTAAGGCAACCATTATGTGTGTATATAATTCTTTTGTTGTTTTTCTGTTATACATTAACACTAGACCAAAGCGAGCAAATAACTGAAATCGTTAATATTTTAATGTAAATTATAGCAACGCTTATGAAGAAAACACCGTTTATGTTTTCATTTCCCGTAACGGATTGAGTACGCCTGTATTCAATACAAATCTTCGTTCTAAGGTGTCCAATCAGAGCAGTTATAGCTCATGATTGCCAAGTATCGTAGAGAATTATCAATTATTTCCGTTTATTATTTCATATTGTTAACATGTGCAATCAACCTGAGTCTCGATTGCAGCAGTGAGTTTTCATGCTGAAGAGTCGATAAGGAACTACACGTTTCATACCATTCGAAACAAAGGACGAGAAATGTATGAAATAATAGTGATGCTAAATAAACTAAGGGTGGCGCACAATCATCATAGGTGCTGTGTAGTTTCAATTATAATAATAAGTTTTGTAATGCAGTTTATGGCATCGATTTGAAGTCTCTTTACAGCGAACTCAAAATATGTTATACTCCAAGTCGCCTATGGAAGTCAACTTCTTTCGTTATCTCCTTCTTCCTCTCTTTGCCTCTCTCTCTCTTTCTCTCTATCTCATACTCTATTTCATTCTTCCTCAATCATTCCATCTATCTGTTTCTTTCATTAATCTCTTTCCCGTCTTGCTTTACGCTTTTACATCTCCCTGTTTGCAAATTAATGAACATTAATGATTCTTATGGTGTTTTTTTCTAACTTATATTGAAAGGAATAGTTTGTGTTACGATTATTTCTGAATTAAAAGAAACTAATTTATTTTTTTTCTAAGCAGCTTACTCTTTTGTGTAATCAAAATGGTATCAATGCTTCCCAATCTCCCTGTAACGCATATTGGGCAGCGATAGTTATTTGTATATTCATGAACTTTATTAATGCTGGGTGAACAAATGGCAAAAGATATGTTCACAGATATGTGACATGTTGAGAAAATTGACAAAACGTTTCTTATGTGTCATAAGCGAACCGCATAATAACTGGAATTGAAATGTTATGAGTTTAACAGATCATGCAAAAAGATCACTCTTAACAGATAACTTTGTTATGATTAATGTGGAAGAGTTATCGATTGTTTACATTTGTTCGAATTTTGGTACAGTACACTATGAATACATGATACAATTGAAAACATGAATAATTTGTTCAAGGAAGTAGATTAAATTTTAAACAGTGTTTTTTGTTGAAATTAGATTCTGGGGGAAGTTTATGCAAATAGCACATTTCAGAAAGTTCGCTGCCGTTGGTGGTTACAATTAGGCCTACAATTAAGGATTATTAAAAGGTAACTTGGCTTTATGATTGTAAACTGTGGTATTTGTGGCATTGTATTTGTCTTTATTTTCCAACTCACTCCAACTGAGAACAGATTTTGGTTAGCAATTGTTAGCTTTCGTGACTCGCTACGGGATAGTCAGTCCGGGTGCTTTTGTGGCCTAGACGATAGCGGTGCCCACCGATTTGTCACACGACAAGTTCGGAAATCGAAATCTATTTGGATCATTTCTCCGTTTCCATTTGTCAATGAATAAGCAAACTGGAATCAAATGAATCTCATACCTTAATGGTTGATATGGTCCACATGACTAAAAAGGTCGTTTTTGTAGAACGGTTCGGATGGATACTTGAATGACCAAGTCGTATCAGACTGGTGCTGCTACTATCTATACCTCCACCGGGCTGATCCTACAACTCACTCTAATACATCTTAATCCATTAAAAATACACACGGAAAAGGATAATGGCATGCATTGAACTGAACCTATGTTAAACTGTCTCAAATGCCAGAATATGCTTGGAGTTGTTGTAGTATTTTCAAAACTGGCCAGTTGCAAACACATCAAGCATTCCAATCATTTCTTATGGTTTTGGTCGATAGTAATCGATGATATACATTACATACGTCTTATTACGGATGTCAGCTTTCATATGGTAAAATCAACAGAAGTTTGAAAGAAACGGCATAAATATTAAAAATTCTCACATTAATAAAACTGTGTTCCAATAAATTTCCATCACAACCGCTGATCAGTGACGTGACCACGCTCCCCAACGAAGCGTTTGTTAGCACAAAAAAGAGTTACCAAAGCGTGTATGAAAGGTGTTAGACTAACAGACAGAAAGAGAACAAAACAGTGGACGAGGGTGCAGCAAATGCGAATAAGGGACAGTGTTGTGGCTCGTGCATAATTTTATCCCTGTGATCGGGTGTGGAGCAAGCATTCCTCAACGATGATGGTGTGTGAAAAAAAGTGAAAAAGGAAAAACATAAGCCAGAGCAAAACTGGTGTATCGGGTAGAGCATGGTTCAGCAACGTATATACGTATGTATAGTAATACACGGTTTCGATCGGAAGCAGCACAGATAGTGCATTTGCATGGGTTACACGTATTTTTAATTGAAAAACACACAGTTTTTGTATCATGAAAATATATCCTATACTATAACTAGTTTTTGACAAACAGAACCTGAACTTAGATCAATATTTCGTATGGGATGTATGATATTCGAAACATAGCACAAATCTGATATACAGTTGAAGCGACACAGCTGATGGTGTTAAATAATTTTTTATCATTATTTACTTGAATTATTTTATGATGGAAGCTCATTCTACAACAACAGTTTTTTTTTAATCTGCATTTTCTTAGCATATTTTGACAGGTGTAAGTGGTTGCCCAACATTAATGCAGTTTTCTGTGGATGTTGATGGTGATGATCGTAGCTTGTACCTCGATAAACCACACATCGAGAGCAATACCAGACAATCTCAAATAACCTTGTTCATGTTTTAGAGTTTGACTAATTTTATCTCCCCGTTCATTTGTTATATAGGATGAGTCGTTGTGGTTCTTTGCTCGTAGTCTTTCGCTGAGCTTTACTTGCTGTTTGATCAGAAACGAAATATGTAATAGCACAACATCCGATGAGCAGAATGACGAAGAAAAATGTGAAACGGAACACTCAGGAGATAAATCAAGAAATATCCATTTGCAAACCAATTCATCCTTTTCAGTTCGGGCTCCGGATATTTTTTTCTTACCGGAGCTGGTTTTACGTCGTTCTACGGATTTTTTCAACCGTGTTCTGCTAACGCTTCTACCTTCGGACGTGCCGCGTTTGCTACGGCCGATCGGCTTGTTTGGGTTGAAAAAAAGACCAAAAAAAAAATCAGAATATCAAAGCATTGAACATCGATAACCTAACCTCTAGCCAGTGAAAATCGAGAAGAAAATCAATAGCCAGCGAAATAAGAAGAAAACAGCCCACAAGTTCTCAGACGAAATCAGGGAAGAATCAAGCAGACAGGGTCAAACACGAAGGCGGAAGCAACGTACGTTGGAAAGGGTGTAGCGTATTCAGCCGGTGATACCATGGGATCAAACCTGTAATTGCTAGTCTGGTATGATTATGATGGCTATGGTGGCAGTCGTACAGTGTTGCCAGTTCGGTAGCATGTGATTCTCTAATATTATTTTACGATCTATATCGAGAGATTATTATCGTGCTTTTCTAACTCACATTATGAAGTGAAGTTTACCAATGTTAAGCATAAATATTTTTAAACTTATGGGGATAATGTTACTGCAAATTTTTAGTAATTTCATTTGAATTTCCAATCACTCGTGTAGCAAAATTCATCAAATATGGCTAAAATAACCTTTTTAAACATTGTGTTTTTTAAAACTTGTAATGTAAATTATTTTTTTCTGTTATTGAAATCGGATTATCATTCTTACTTTGACACGCGCTTTAAAAAGAGCGAAAGCTTTGGTGTAGTTAACACTTGTGTGGCATTATTTATTATTCCATAAGGATGCATTTCGTTGATCAATACAATCACAATCTTATTCACAAGTTGTGTAGAAAGAGATTTTGAAGGCAAATATAAAAGGATATCGAATAATTTATTATGCTCTTTATGTCACAATAATGAACATCAGACGTGCCTTTAAACGATTCAGAACTTCATATTATATGTATTTATAAGCTACAAATGCATATAAACACATAGCTATACAGTTATAAACATGGTTTTGTTACTAAAGCTAAAGATCTAATTGTGAGGAATAAATGCAAATGTCTAATTTCACATAGATGTATTCACATCGAGCATACTAGCTTATGAATCGAGTCTTGTATCAGACAAGGCAAAGTGCAACGAAGAAATAAATAATTATAACAATAGAAGAATTAAATAAATTTAATCTCTATTCCAAAAATTTATAACAAATCTATAGCTTCTTAACATTGTTGTACACTGGGACTTCTGATGTTTTATTGAAACATCTAACTGAACTGCATAAAGTGGCAAATTTTGTATATGTGAAGTCCGGAAAAATAAGTAAGCAAAGGACACAGGAACAGAACAGAGAGTAACATTGAGCAATACATAGTGTTAGCCTAAGGATCAATCATTTTTATATTTTATGACACTACGAACGTGCATGTGTGTGGGTCAAACAAAAGAAAGGTATCGTATAACGAAGAGATGCTGACTTTTTATGGGTTTCTTACGTGACGAAACAATCAGAGAATTTTTATGTTTTTTTTTCCTCTCATTCAACAGGTATGAGATTCTCTGTAAAGAACATACATGGCGAGATATGGGATGCGTTTACTTAATTACATTATTACCACCATCGTTCAGGAAGCTTTTGTTTTCGGTTCTCTTTGAAGGTCATCTGTATTTGTTCACACATTTAGATATTGCCAACCGCTGTCCTTGTCATTTTTCGCTAATACCAGAATGTATATGACAATTACTGCGACTTGACGATTGTTTATTTAGAAAAAAAAATCCATAAAATTTACCCAGTCAAATAAAATTATTTAAATCAACGTAGCGGCGTAAGATCGTTTTTCATTCGTACTCGAGCATGTGTGAGCATGTGATTAGAAACTGATAAAACGACATAGATATTTTTTCTAAAAATAGCTGACTAGACTCAGAGCTCTGTTTCTGTTGAATGGTAAATGATTGAGAAGCGCATTCTTACTGAGAGGTATTATTCATACTATGCTCGTTTTTACTTCTTCTTCAAATAATTCGTATACAGCTCTGCTTGCATCAAGATTTTAAAGAGTCACGTTATAATTGCAATCTCTTTTTGTACATGTTCTTCATGATGTGTTCAACCATCAGCTTCACGCAATGTGCAACAGTAAATACTAATTATCACATTATCCGGCCGACCGAGCATACAATGAGTTGTAAATCCACCCACATTTTGTAAACTGTTGAACCACTGAAGCAGTAGTTGTGGTATGGCAGGTGGGTTGGTAAGGATGTATACTACCAACTCGTAATTTATCATCGATAATACATTGTAATAAACACTTCATTGAGGCTCCACGGCATGAGTGCATAAACAATTGTTTGGTGTTGTGGTGGAAATCTTTTTGCCATCTTAGTACTTACTGACCGGCTGCTGGTATGCGCCAATCTTCATATATATCCAACACACATCCATCATCTCTATGTTTTAAAGCATGCCCTTGAAACCCCTTGTGGATAAAAAAGCACTCTATGCGAGATGCTTCAGTGACTGCCCTGTGCCTCATGTAAAGCCTTAAATAAACAAATAAACACGAACCTCGTGTCATAGCATATTCCATGAGAATATCGGACCGGCAATTGTTGGCGTGCTTCTAAAGGCGTAACTGAATCTGCTGGTCAACCGACCGTCGGAAGATGAGCGTTAATCCGATAAGGCTTATTTATGAATAATTACAACCGGGTGATGGGTAATCGGCGTAATCGTTTTCGGTACTTCCGTTCATAAAACCAACGGGCGTACGATTTACCGTCGGCAAATTTACAACTCTGCTGAGCCCCAGTCTGGTCATCGTCGTACTCATCAGTGTCCAATAAATTTGTATGTAATAGCAACATTTCTCAAAATACCATCCACTGCCAGTGTGCACTTGTTTTCACTATTTGAACGCAATTTTCACTGATGTAATTTTCACAGGTTCTTTGCGCTGAAAAATACTTTAATAGGGGAACGGTACTGCTTCGTTACACGTTCAACGTTGTGACGAAATCGATTATGGTAGGGAATAGATTGCACCAAAGCAAATTGAACATTTTTGGACGAAATATGCCTCGATGGCCTAACGGTTCAATGACTACGGTGAGCTCTAGTCGATGGATTGTAATAAAATGGTAGTTTGCTAAGCTCCAATTCGAAACTTAGCCTGACAGAAGTGTTCTTGATTGTTCACCTGTAAAAGAAAAAGAGATCATTCTCTCTTGCACAGTGTTGCTTCTCTGTCTGGCGTTGCTTGTTAGTCCCGTTCTTACATTCGTAGACGTGTTTGAATGAACCATCATCGGATCGCTTGCGATGTTTTGAAGTAGCGTTTTTGTACTTCTGCCACACACACAGTATTTCATTTTTATTGCACCTTTTTCCTTTCATTCGGTACGGTTATGTTTTGGGATCGTTATCACTCATTCACACGCAGGAGTACCAACCGACCAATCTCCGCAAGATGTACTCTCAAAGCTGCAGTTGTATTGGAGATGATGGAAAGTTTGTGTTAGCTGTGTTGCTTGATGGTATGCGAATATGAGTTCTCTGTGTGGCATTTATTTACCTGATAAAGCAACGTGACGATTTTAGTTAATTTAGAACGGTATGCAATATTTATTAGACAACCATAGTTTTCTTATACAAATTTGGATAAACAAGTGATTTATAAAAATTATTTCTCGTTGGTACCATCTCAGTGGATTTAACAATGATGGAAACATTACAATGACAAATAAATAACATTCAGCTATTTTAAATGTTTGCACAACAAGAATAAACCTACTAAAATCTTTATGGAGCGACCCATTAATATTATAGGCATAATTATATTGAGTAAGATTACAACAACTATATGATGAGTAATATAAAAGTATAACGTGATTGCTTTTGTTAACATTTGTTGAATTAAGTTTACCACTTGTTCAAAGCATAAGAGTATGTTTTAAACCATTTTAACGTGTAGGTGGAAAGTAAAGCAATCCTGTAACGCTTGAAGTTCTAAACATACTAAGCTAAATTAAAAACCAACGTCATCGTGCCACGGACAAATTACATTAGCACTGTTTTGTACGCCTCTACTTCCCGTGCGCCGTTCGCCGTTGGTTGTCGTAGCTCTTTCTGATCATCTAAGGTTTTATTAGATAGCGCGGCGGAGAGTTTGGTGCAGTTTTTGTACGTTTCACTTGCTTTGGTGGGTTATTCTTTCGTGAAAGAACGACATTGTGTGTACAGAGGTAATAAATATCGTTGTCTAGGATAATAATTTCTAGCAGCATCCAGTACTTCAAGGAGAACCTCGTCCCGCTCGGAATGAGGAGGGAAAACAGGAGGACATCTCGGGCCGTGTGCGAATTTCCGACAAGTAGCGGAAAGAGAAAAGCACTAATAAAGGGAAAGGAACAGTTTTCAGCGGTTCATTTTTTATGAGTCGGAAGTGGAGAATGCTAACACCATTTAACAACACTAAATGATTTAATAACCATGATAGAACACGTGTATAATTTTCTCACATCGTTTACAATTGGTATGTTGTGGTAGCAATCATGCAGCGTGTTGAATGAATAGTTGTTCTGTACACTTTCTACCACGCTTTGGAAATAGTTTTTAGGTGTACCATGTCAGTGCTTGAATGTTTGTCCTCTACACTGTATGTTGGGAGAAAGATACTGCTAACTTATATTTTCATGTCGAACGCTTATTTACAATATGGCATAATTATGTGAAATTTTGAATAATTTCAACTGTCAGTTCAATAATATGTTTGAGATGTATTATTTATACATTTGACTAAATATCAAATAAGTGCAAGAATACATAAACAATGTTTAACCACAGAATACATAAATAATGTTTAACAAGCCAAGTATAGTTCTATTCCCACCATGTAAATAAAACTTTACAGTACTTTAAATTGGCAAATAATTGACTGCAAAGATTAGCAACATATGAAACGAACAAACGTTTCTGTACATTAACCAGCATATTCACGTCACTTTAAAAATAGAAACAATTAACACGGTAATTTGCTATTTTGAATAATCGTATTTTTAGTATGGATGTTGTTTTATTCTTGAAGACTAACCGCCTGTCCTTTTCACTTTACATGAACAGCTTGAACTAAAACTTACTCTAGGGCACCCTTTCTAATGAAAGACCTTACCTTGTCCTAACTAAGAAAAGACATATTATCCCGGGCTGTTTTTTGATCCTCATAATATCATCTTTTCGAAAGATTTTTCTTATTAAAACATTCGTCTGATAAGATCTATTTAGTTGTATTTGGAGAAGATGTGCGAGCTCAATGAAAAATAATTACTGAAACGAAACTGAAACTGAGACAAATTGCAAAGATCGTTTCCGAAACTTCCGGACGACATTACATTATACACAGCACACAGCGGGCTATTACAACAGAATGGGTTTACTTCCGATCGCTTCGGAACTACCTATCAGACAGACATCGTATGGCGACCAGTAAGGCGTGAAAATTGTGAACGGCGCCGAGTCAGTTCCGACAACGCGGTCAATTACGATGCAGCGTAGAAAACATTTTCCATGCGCCTGCTCTCCCGAATATTCTTTTCCATAGGTCTTTCCACTTTAGTTCTCTTTTGATCGTCGCACTTTTCCTAGCATGTCTTTTTTCCAGTAAACACATGGGTGATTTAGCTGCCCCCAACACGGATGTTATGAAAACAGTGAGCTCTCGAGTGTCGCTGTGTGGCGGCATTTCCAATTTGTGTTGAACTTGAGCACTACCACACGGTGCAGCAGCCTCGTGTTGGAAGCACTAAAACGAACAGGGCAACTTGCATATTCCTGCTGTTCGTTCATTTCGTACGATTGGAGTAATACCGGTGGCGCCATACTCAATGGTAAAGTTAGGTGCTTCGTTCCAAGCTACAACTAGCCTCGGGGAAGTACGATTTGACCGTACGAGGTGTAGGGATAAAGATGAATACGACGAAAAAATAGGTATAGAAACGGTACATGCAGGTACAGGTGTGGAAAGGTTTGTTTTATTTCTTCCACAACAAACGAGGTAGCACGGTTGATGTAAAATCCAAATGATGTATCCAATTGATGCAAAATGAAGAACAGCAATTAACCCAATCCAACAAAAACCTTTTCTGCTGAAGCACCGAGAATCAATTTGATTTTAAGCTGGTCAGAAAAACATATAAATAATAACATTTTTACGACGACCATACGGCATGAGGAATGTCACAAGTTTGCAAGAGTCGAAAAGAATTAAAATTCATTCATTTTTACGGCGTACAGGGTGGAAGCTGTTCGTAGAAGGGAGATGAAGTCAATTTTTATGCCGGACTGTCGACGTGCGTCATCAAAACGTTTGCTCCATTGTTGTTGGGGCGATTGGGTTAATAGTGGTGGTAATGGACCACATACTCGTAGTAGCTACTGTGTGTAGTCGCTGCGCCCCTCTGCAGCCGAAACCAAGAGCTGTCTGGGAAACCAACCTGGTCCGTCGCGCGACATACATTCCCACCCCACCTGAACAAAATTTCCTAAGCTGACATAGAGATGCGGCGAGTAAACAATGTGTGTAGAGGTTCTCGACGGTCAGAATCAAGGGCTCTCAAAACTTGTTTTACACACACCGAAGCAACCCAATACAATGTTTGCTTTGCTCCCTTCTTCCCTGGAATCATCGCGTTCAACAAGCAAATCATCACGATCATCGGGTCACTCAGCGCCACACTTGATGATGCTGAGCAGAACATAGAATGAGAGTTCTCTTTTGGCCAGCTGATTCTCTCAGAGCTCATCAGCTGATGTTGGTGAGTGTAACCACGGAGAATGTACAATGGATTATCAGTACCATGCGGTAATTTAATGGCTGGTACAGCAAATGTTTTGTTTGTGCGGGATGGTAGTGTAGATTTTTACATCCATATTCTCGTATATGAAATACCGAGCTATGATTATACCGATAAAGGAATACTATACTGTGGGATGACAAATATAATTAAACTAAAATCATTTTAATTCTATCATGCAAAGTTAATGTAACTTGATTTAAATCGTCATTTCTCAAATGCTTCAGATTTCTTGAAAAAAACTCTTTTAACATATATATTCTGCTCTGCCTGAAATTTTGAAACTAAGGATTATTTCAAGTTGTTATAACCAAGTGCAATATTAATTAAAAAATACTATTAATAAAAGTAACTGGACCATCGTTCAAATGCCAACCATGGCAAACAAGTTAATAATTAATTGAAAAAATGATAAACATATGCTTTCCTCCGGTTTTGGTTTCCTGCAACATGCTGTAACTTTTTTTTTTCTGCGTTTATCCTGATATTGATACATACTGATAATATCTACATAAATACCTCGTTATCTGAATATGCAATGGACACAATCTGGATATAGAATGAACCTTTAACTAGCCTACAACCAGGGTTAATGTGCAATGCTACATTATGTTAGCTAACAAATCATATATGACTTGCAGTAGATATGTTAGATGCTAAAGTTACTTTTTGTAGGAATGTTAAGGAACTCTGTTTCTTAAAATTTTAAATTTTATCGACTCGCAAGATTAACTACGTGCATATCAAATCATGCGAAATGGACAACAGTTGAAACGCCTAGTAATGGAGTTTTTTTTATAGCTTTATGCCATTTTATAAAAATGGTTTGAATTTTCAATTGTAAGACTTATTTTACATAATTTTTATCTTCCTTGTTTTTACAGGTAAGAGATATTCAGAATCTCTTGCGGGCACACTTCTACCAGACTGGATAGGTAAGTTTTATTTATTTTATGTTTGTTTCTTAAGTTTGATTTTACATATAATTTTAAGTATTTTTAAGTTTAATGCACAATAAGGAAATTATAATATTAACGAAAAAACAAAAAATGAGCTGCGAGAACAGACTCAAATGTTCCAATTTCGAAGGGTTTTTCAGTCTATGAAATAGTTTGCAACGTAAATTGTTATGGATAAGATCATCGCATAACATCCCCTGTTATAATACTATGAACTTAAAAAAAAATGTTATTGCAACTTACTAACTTAGTTACGACCATCATTAACGAATTATCAAAAAATTGCATCATTAAACCATCGTCCAAGCAATATCATATTGTGACGTTGTATTTTCAGAATTTTGTCCCCTGTTTTCCGTATTACATACAATACAATTTGTACCCTTTAGTATCTAGGAACACAAAAGAAGTAGGGTAAAACCCCTGCTAAAAGCTTAGGATCTTTTCAAAATAATTTTACTGCTCAATAGTTGTGATAAACTTCAGTGGAACTAATACCTCCTTTAAGTCTGTGCAGGTGCTTCAGGAACGTTTGTTTTATTAATTACCTTTCGCTTTTGTGTGAACCGTGCGGTTCTGTAGAGTTCATCATTTGTTTCAATTACCATTGCGTGATTTTTTTAAAGTTTATATTTCTGTCGCGTACAAGAATACTTCGTTTCTAACTAAAATTATCGATGATTATGATATAATTTATATTGTTTTCGATGACTTATGTGTATGTTAGTTTTGACATTTGTTTTAACTTACTAATCCGTTTGGTGTAAGTATGCCGTCCGTCAAGAGGCCACTACAACTCATAAATGATATAACCGTAAGTAACAGACAAACATACGTCCTGTTCCATATTGCCATTATAATTTCCATCGAACATACAAGCGAAGCAGGTTTCAAGCGATGATGGAGGCCCTCATTCTTGTTGAAACCACTTCCATCGGATGCAACACACCCACACATATTATAAATTATAAGCAGAAGATGTATCTCCTATCAGTATGAATATGCGAAAAGATGCAACACACGGCAGATATGCGCATTAATTTAACAATACATATTCAACAGCCGTTATCTGCTTCGCTGTAAACTACTAAGAATGTCTTACTGTTTCGAAGCATTGATAAAAATACACCACGCACCAAACTATATTTATCATTATGCCAGTGACATACAAACCTTCAGAAACGTTGACATTGAAATGGCGCGGATACAACAAAAAATACACTTTACTCGTTCGATTTCAATATCTTCATTGTTTGAAGTTCCGCCCAGACTGGATTTTCACACAGCTAGACTACGATGGTTTGTTTACAGGAAGAAATCAAACGATCGGTGCTTCAATCAGTTTTAAACGGTTTTAAATTCGAGCTTCCTTACCTCAAATGTTGTATGGCCATCGGCTGAATCGATAGCAAATAAAAAAAACCCAAACAAAACAAGGAACGTGTTCAAAAGCATGTGTAAGAAGTGGGGACTATATTACAGTGATAGATGGAAGGCAGGCAGCACATCGTGATCACAAAGAGCATTCGTTGGGTTTGTTTATGAAACGAAAGAGGCCTCATGCAGCAACACAAATAGCTTGGTCGTTGAAAAGGCGCCACTCAAAGCACTACTGCAAGAGATATGTGTGTGCGTATGTAAATAAACAACGTCGAATCATTTGATAAAAATTACATAACAATGTGCCTGAAATGTTTACGCTACGGATCATGGGGCAACCTACTGACTATTATACGGCGTCTAGTGATTCTTCATTGAAAAGCGGTTTTGTTGACACCGTACCAAACCGTGCCGTAGTCATATCATATTATTTGAGTTTGCTCACTTCCAATTAGAAATGCAAGCACTTTTCCGTTTAGTATTTACGGATCGGCATGAATGTTGGACTGTTAGCGAATCTTCCAGCGTATAGTATCAATTTCTGACGTTGATAAGTTAAACAATGCTTCGTTTTTAGGGCATTGGTCTAGGCCTGGATTTCCATTTTTATAAAAAGAAGAATTAACTAACTTGTGTTTTCTGCAGAATGTTTCGTGGAATGTGAAGTAAAAAAAAACAGAAAAAAAACACTAATATTGAATCGATCGTTCCATTTCGGTTCACATTGCTGTTTCCTGACGGTGTAGAGAGTGCTTTTGATTGGAACATAGGTACCACATTTGACTGCTATCAATAAAATTGAATCGGATAAAGGTGTGAGGATTAGTGGGACATAAACACTGCGCCTTTATTTACACATAACAGTATCAATACTTCTGCTGTGGGAATATTAAATTGCACAAGAGTGGACCGGCCTGCTGGAGGCTCAAAAGATTGTTTTGCTATCGATCACTTCCATTTCTGTTTTAACCTGTGCTTCACATTTCGTCGGGACGTCAAAGACTGGCTCAAACCCGCCCAACAGACCATGTCTAGCACAACCTGGCAAACATTACATCAATCAAGGAGGTGTTTATATTGGAGGATTTTTAACCTGGGATGCCACTCGACGGATTCACAACGTCAGATTCAAAGTGTTATACAGTGTTTGACGGTGCCGGAAAGGTCATAATAAACTTTTTTATTTCAGTTACCCAGAAGCAGGTTTTTATGGTTTGATAACTTACTATAAGAATATTCCAGTAAGACCGTATCTTAAGAAATTCAACCAATTGCCTCATTATTTTGAAATTATTCTTCAAGGAATCTATTTTTTTGAATCTCTAATGACATCTTTATTAGATGTTAAGGTTTTTTTTATCAAAACGATACAATTCTAATGTGTTATATATAACTGGTAAATTAGCTGTTTTTACTCGCGTGCCAGCACATGAATTGTTTCGTGACAGATGGTGGATTTTGTCAACTGGAGAAATAAAATAAAATAATAATTATTTCATTAGGATATCAAACAAGTAACAATCTGTTTCTTTTAACGGAGAGTGCTATAGGAAATGGTTGCATAATTGTAAATATTTTTAAATTCATATTTATCACTATCTTTTTAGTAATTGCTTGTTAAGAAAGCTTTGAGTGATTTTGGTTTTGATCGAAGAGTGAAAAATCTAAAAATAATAAAAAATACCATAATACATCATGGCTTAGATCTAGAAACAAAGAAAAGGGAAAGGAATAGTTACCCATTGATGTTTCCTGAAAGTTAGTCATGAATATGTACAATATGCGAGAATTCGATAACCGAACATAAAAAAGGCGAGAGAAAGGAATACATAACGAACGAAACAATGTGGTGGAATGAGAGTAAGAATAATTTAAGTATAGGTAAAGAATCAAGGAAAGTACGTATTTGGTATGATATATGTTATTCATTCACTTGTATCGTGTCTAACGTTGAGTGATGGTAAAGGTTTGGACGATGATTTTCTCTTTTCCTACTTCCTCTTTTTACTAGCTAGCTCTTTGAACACTCGTGCAAGTAATCGGTAGTTAAACTTCATAAGTTATTATAAAAACATGTAGCATATTTAACTGTGGTGAAACATTCAACATATTGGAGCGGTTCGGTGGCCGAGGACACCGAGGCGCCGGTCTTCCAACGGGCAGGACCGAGGTTCGAATCCCATTCGGGCCGTTCCCCCGTACGCAGGACTGACTATCCTGTTGCGGGTACATTCAAGTCACGGAAGCCAGAAATGGCAGGCCAAGACCTCTCGAGGTTGTAGAGCCAGAGAAGAAGAAGAAGAAACATTCAGTAAAATGAAAAAAAAAAACTATTTTTTGTTGTGCCTCATCTCTTCCATAAGACAGATCAGCTATACGAACAATGAAGGACCTAAACTATAAATGTTTGAAAAGCCACGTAAGGAATTCCATGATATAATAAGGTCGTATATCTTTATACATGACATAGAAGGAGGAAAAAACGCGATTTCTTAGCGTAATTGCTACTTTCACTTTCATTTTTCTCTGTAAGAATAATGCTCACTGCTCATTGCAATTGTTACTTCTAATTCGTGAAAGTAAAAAATGAGTGAGAATTACCTTTTTTATATAAGCGCACCGATGTGCAATAGCATTTTCGGCAGCGTATGGAATGGTGTGTGGTCAGTAAAGTATTAAAGATCAATTTGTCATATATATATCAGTGTTTTATGACTTATTATTCTAGACCACTGTATTTTTGGTGAGTTGTGGAGCGGCGGTCGACGCTCTTTGAATTACACTAGAAACGTTCTTCGCCAGCCTTAAAAATACCGTTCCAATCGTGCTCAGCACCGACGTCTCACATTACGGGCGGAATACTAATAACATCAGCACCAAAAATAATGGCATTAACCACGCCCTAATGTATATTTTATTTATTTCTGAAGCG
This sequence comes from Anopheles culicifacies, assembly GCA_000473375.1. NCBI lineage: Eukaryota > Metazoa > Arthropoda > Insecta > Diptera > Culicidae > Anopheles > Anopheles culicifacies. Next base: position 84,612 of record KI422473.1, read on the forward strand.
CACTCTTTCCCACTTGCTTGAGGGCGATTTTTTCTTTCGCATGCCACGCACAGCTTTGGAGGCTGAGAGGCATGAATCTTCTCATACGGAACGGCTTCTTGTTTTGTGCTCCTTCAGTTTTGCTGCGAAAATCTTTAGATCTCTCCTTTTCTTCACACTACTTGCAGCACCAAATACATCTTCGTCGTCAGCTTCTTGCTACGATTTCGATCCACTGTTCCTCTTCTTCTCGATACAATCTGACTCCTCGATGGTGCGCTCATGCACATGGCTTCTGAAATTCCAATACTCTCCGAACACCAGCGCTTGTGAGCAATGATAGCGGAATGGTGAAGGCGACGGTCACTGATTTATGGCAGTCAGCGACAGAGATTCGAGTCTCGTTGGAGTGCGTTGGATCACGCCATGCGGGGAAAGCGGTATGGTGGAGTGGTTGAAGCGAGATAGATCGTATAAGACCTAGTTTCACGTGTTTACGGGCACATACAAACCGGCGATAACAAAAACGCATCCCTGAAATGGCCGTCGGGAGAAGAAGTTTGGATGATTTATGTGTTGACATAGTTTATTCTTCCTCTTTTCGAATAGGATTGGGGCGCAAAGCAAATCTTTTCCCCAGACACTCCCTTTTACCCAGTGTCAGGCACGATAGTACCATCATACATATTTTGCTATCCATTGTCCCAGCCGCCATTCTATACAGACAATGCAACATTCGTTCATTTATCGTCGCTAAAAATTTAGGATGAATGAAAATATTCCGGATTTCCATTCCAATTTTTTCTAGTTTTTCGCAACAGTGAATTTTATAATTTTGAGATCTGTTTCAGTATGATCCACAGCGAGGGTTGCGGATGTGTACCAGCAGGACACATGTCTTTCGGGCTGGAAATTGGGTGTAATCGTAGGTTGGTAATGAACAATTGGGGCAAACGACGAGCGCTAAAAAATTTAAGATATTAGTCGACCTCCCCCAAATAGGAAGTAGGAAATTGTGTCAGTGTCCTTTTTGTTCATACTCGTTTTTTTGTTTCCAATGAGATACCACGTTTGATGTTAAAGGTGAATGACCGGTACATGGTTTTGCGCTATAAGCACATTGCCATATTTTAGATCCGATTGTTGCTGGACTTTCTCACTGGGATTGTAAAATATTACCTTACTGTAAAATACTGTGATTGTGAAACATTGAAAATCGCTTTAATCAGTAAATTAAACTACATTTTGTTTTCATTTGTGACTTTCGTTGCAAAGTTTTAATGAATCAGCTGGATGTAAATTCAAATGATAGATTATCACTAACAATACTTAGCTTGGTTGAAAAATTATGTGTTTCTATATAAATATAGATCTGCGCATGAGCTGAAAGTTGTATTCTTTAATTACAAAATTATACTTCTTGGATAAAACAATATGGCATTTGTAACATATACTGGCATATAACTGGGCAAAAGTTATTTAGAATTTCTGTTAGAAATGTATATGTAGACAATTGATTAGTTATGTTCAGAACTTTGATGCAACCATTCTTTTGCTTGTCTAGCAAGCTCAACAGCAGTTTCATTAAAATAACAACGAATAAAGAGATAAAACCCCGTCTTTATTCGTTGTTATTTTAATGAAACTGCTTGTAATTGATTATTTCACCTTGTTTTCCCTTTTGGCAGATTCGAACAAATATTAACATAAATATACCACATATATGACGAACACAAATCAGTTTACAAAATCTGAGAATGGATGAGAAAGGATGAGAAATTTTTGAAGAATAGTAAAGGTAGCGGATTGATGATTTCCAATTCGTAACACTGATTAGATGCTATTCTGTTCAATTATAATATAAATCTTTTCAAATACCATTCAAATCTTCAGATACACTTTCAAAATATCCTCAAACATTGAAACTTATCCTTCCTTAGCAACGAGTTTGTTTGTCGACAACCAACGTCGACTTTGTTTGTCGACTAGCACGCATACATGCACCTTTTTTGGTTTTGTGTGTAGCAATAGTTGTGTATGTGCGATAAGCGAAAATCTCGTAAAGGTGTGCGTGAAACACATCGGCGAAATCTTTATGGCGTCGTCTGGTTGACGCCACTCTGGTTATGCAGAAACGAGAAAGAATTCGAAAAGTTCACTTATTTATGACATTCACTTTCAACACTTGACGGAAAGAATTCCGATACGCTTCGTACGGTCAAAATACAAGCAGCAGGCCAACAAATATTCGATTTTGTAGTGCACACTTCACTCTAATCACAATCGCAACTGGAGCACTGCAAACATTCATCCACAAAAGATTGAACTGTAAAAGGCACAAAAACAAACCATAAAACTCTTAACGAATGATACTGGTTAGGAAACGAATGGTGGGGCAACCCGTGTTGGAAGGAGAGAGCCAGCGCTACATAGTTGCAAGCAGTGAACACGTGCTAAAGAGGATGGCACTATTTGCAGCAATGCAATATGGCAGCCGTTTCGTTCAGTTTCACGAAGCTTTACACACACACATTCACACACACTTTTTCAAGCGCACGCTCGTTCCCGTGTACATACATACACAACAGCGGCATAATCGCTTCGATGAGTTTTACGATCTCGAGAGAGCGTTTAGCGGCAAATAAGCACCGTCGTTAAAATTTCGCCTTCATAATTTCTTCGTCACTACCGCGAGATAAAAACAAGCAAGGTTGAAGAACACGTTTACTGGTTGTTTAGAGGTAGAAGACGAATTTATATCCGAAGACGAATATGCCGCTTGATGACGATAGCTACAATCGTCTAGAAAGGTTTTTATGTATAAATTTGCGGTCAGGAGTAATTCAAAGCTACGCTTTGTTTAATTTAAGTTTCCCTACTATCCTTATTGATGGTTGGGTTTAAAGGAATTTGCTTTGCCGAATGCTCCGAAGTGGTAAAGATGAATACACCAGCCATCGAAGAGGGGGTGGGGGTTTATGGGAGCGAAGTTAAACGTCGTTTTGGTCGATAATTCTGCAACATTACAGTATTGGCTTTAAGTCGTCGTGTGTAAACGTTGCTATGTTTCGCTATGCACCGTGAGACAAATGGGAGGAAAGTGAGCCGTACAATGAGGTAGTACTATCAGAATGATTTCCTGTGGCTGCAATGCACCAGCACGTAGCAGTGATTTTGGGTTGTCAGTTCAAAACCCATTTCTAGGAGAGACCTGTGGAAAATTTCATCATCGTCGTAATTGTACCAATCAAATCAAATTATCTGCATTTTGTGTTGGATGAAGTTTATATTAATTTTCGATTTCATGGTACATATTTGAAACCACTTTTATGAAAACTGTTAAACGATGCCTTAAGCTGGAGATGTGGCTTCTCGTGGCTAAAGTGTTCAATTCAAAAGGAATACAGGCAACAGAGCCCTTTATAAATGAAATTTCAGATGTTTTCAATAGTATCATCAATTGACCACATTGAATTTCAATCTAAACATCTCGTGGATTCAAGGGTGGTCGTTATTATTGTCGTACCTCGAAATGAGATATTTTATCAAAGTTTTTTTTTGCTTTCGTTCGTCTCCGTACACAACTGTTCCAATGCAGCGATGAGCGAAATGGTTAAAATGGATTTCTTAGAAATGAACTTTTCGATACGAGAGGATGTTTCGATTGATCGATCCATTGTGATCTTGCCGTAGGTTTTTCTAATAGTTTTTTTTTATCGTAAGCACAACATGTGAAGTCCATCCTGTGTTTTTTATGTAGTTTTATTTGAGGCAAGGCGACAGCACACACTGAAGGTTGTTGGGGTTTAGTTGGTGTAGTGTTGATACTCTTTTGTATTCTTACGCAGTTCGCCAGAGCCGCAAGAAAATCGCTCGGTCTATACATAAAATGAATTTTGATTGTATGAAGGTTTTCTTCGATGCGTCTTATTAATATTGGGCGTTGTTATGGGTCGTATTGTGATTCCTGAAAAATACTCCTTACGATGTGTTGTCGGATTCTACGCGATGCACACATTCGGTTAGGACACACCTTTTGATTCCTTCATTCGCGAAACGAATTTTCTATGTATTAGAACGGAAGAATGCAGGGGAATGTTTCTTCATTACCATCGTAGCAAAGATCAGTTTTTGTTGAAAATCGTCTTGACACAGTCGAGGTTTTGGTTCGCTTAACGTCACAGTTACCCAATATTGAGCAATCTAAATAAGTGGAAGTGAAATCGTTTGCTTGTTGTTATATTGAAGCAATAAAATATTGTGCAGTGTGTTATTATTTGACCTGAAATACTTCCTGGAGTGAAAAGCACCTTGTAAGTGAAACACGCGTTATGGTCCCAAGTCAATTGCAACCTGTGTAAATTCTTAGCAAATGAGGGATAGCTTGTAAAACAATTTGACGGACAGGTAATAAAATGTGTTTGTACTGAGCGACCAGTGAAAGTTACGTAACATTTGCCAACTACTGGTCATAAATAAAATGTTTGTTGAATGGCCGGCACCTAGCTGTACACGTTGTGTGGATTAAACAAATGTAAATAGAAATCTAAAATTTAAGGATCTGAAGGTGTCTGACGAATATCCCGTGACGTTATGTCAGTGAATGTATCGAGAAAATAAAGAGAAAGTGCAACAAATCACGAGACAACCGGCATTAGATCACAGGCATACAGCATATGGCATCATTCAGCTGTGTAGTTTGTAGTAGAAAGCTAATTAAAACAACTAAACATAACGCAAACGTTAAAGTCGTTGTCGAGAGAAGAAAGGTACTTGAAAACTTCAATTATGATGTTTATGTTTAGAACAAGAAAAAAACATACGAAGAAGAGTTTACTCTTTAAAAGTGCTTTTTAAATCTACATATGTGTCTTTTTTGTTGCACTTCTACACTAGATAATGAAGGATTTCGTAGTTTATTGTATGTGTAGCAGACAATGCCCCTTATAATGATAATGACAAAATAAACTTACCATTAATTAATTAACATTCAATTGAAAGTTACTGTGAGCAACAGTTTGTGCATAAAGTATGCCAAGTCTGATGTTTGCAGTGCCAGAACGATGGTGCAGAAAGCATAAATAATACCCGACACAGGCTTTTCGAAAATTGCGAGTGCACCATATTTCCGGGAAACGGATGAAATTGGATGCACATTCTGAGCATCCTTTTAATACTAAATAACAGCGATTGTTTGTCTGGCCGGAGGTCAAAAATCAATGCTGTTCCAATGCATTTACGTCAAAATCGAGGAAATTGCATATAACACTGCAATGCACTCATTGAAAAGTCGTAGGTGCTCAATAAATCCATAACAACTTATCATACTACACATAAGTATAAAGGTAAAGGTAGGCATTCAATTTTATTGTCATGTCTTCTTGCCAATGCGGAAAACGAAGTTGCATTTTTGTTGCACTTAGCTTACGTTGAGTCGCTATTTCAGAAAGTACATAATTATAAGTTATACGACATATTTTTTACTGCAAGGGCTTTAGATATCTAACTGGCTAATATTCATATGCAAAGTGTTAATGGATCCAATAGAATTTATGAACAAATATTGAAGCGTATTATTTCCTGTAGCTTCTTTATGCGAGGGTCTATTTCTATCATTTTCACAGAAAATGTAAACCTATTAATTAGACATAAGTGACAATTATATTCTTCTGCTTCTTCGCTGGCTCTACAACCTCGAGAGGTCTTGGCCAGCCATTTCTGGCTTCCGTGACTTGAAGGTACCCGCAACAGGATAGTCAGTCCTGTGTGCGGGGGAACAATTATATTAGATTTTGAATTAAAATACTTAGTACCAAAATAAGATAGTGAATGAGTACGTAGAGCAATAAGTGAATGTTCATGGTTAGTGTCGAATGCAACTTTAAATGATTTAAAAATAATTATAACTGAACTGAAATCTTATATCTGTCCGTACTTGAAATGGAGTTGATGGAGAGTTCGTTACGAAAATATGAAAATAGTATCGAATTCATAACATCTTAAGCAATACATGAATTAAAAAGATCTACATTTTTAACAAATTTTAGTACCTTGGAGTAATAGTAATTCACTAACGATTTTTACGTAATTTTTTTATGTGTTGCTGTTGTATTTGTCGAGCACGTTCAACATGATGCTTGTTTGTGTCATTTTGTGAATTGTTTAGAGTTTTTTATCCTAGACTATCAACCAAAGAAGGCACGACAGCCATTGTACGATTACATTGGTATTCGGTGAAAAAAGAAGAAAACCCTTCTCGTCGTGTTTTCGTCTGAATGGAATGAGACATTCAGGTTGGAACACGAAGACAGCTAAAATACGACATTGGACTATACACACATACGTACACACATATCTCCATGATAAGCAAAGCGTAACGGCTGCTGTTGGTGACCAGGAAGAGGTACAACGAAAGGTGATTATCTAAACATTATTCATGTTGTCTGTTTTGTTGCTGCATTTTACCAATTCCATGTCTATGGTGGTTCAATCGTGCAATTCCAACCGCATGAGAAGGTTGTTTTTTTGTTGGAACAAAACGTATGATCCGATCACGAATGAAGTTCTTTTAGCTGCAGCACCACCTGGAGAGACCTCATGAATGTTTTTTGTGTATGAGCGTCTGTTTTTTATTCAATAGTACAGAAACAGTAGCGCAGTACACGCTGAAAAAGGTGATGTGAGTACTGAGTTTTTTATTTCATTTTGTTTTCTACAAGCACTGCAAACTAATTTGGAGTGGTATGAATACTTTCGTTTCTATGCATGTGCCAAAGAATGTGAATGTATTTGGTTGCATGTTTCTCAATGTGATAATACGCAAGGTGTTCTTAAACAGAAAAGACAAACAAATAAAACAGATTATTTCTCCATTTGAAAATGGAGTTTAATAATCAAACTGTAATAAAGTTTTTACATGGTTGTATGGGACTAACAGTCAAAAGGCTTTAACAAATGAACTGAAACGGAACTTTTCTAATGAGATTATTAAATTGTTCGAGATAACGGAAGATGATTCTAGGAGTTAATAGTAACAAGTAATAACATATACTTTGCTATAATTATTAATCATGAAAGAAAACAAATACCAGCAAGTAGTACAGAGCTGCTAGTAGCATCCTGTAGGAACAATGCGTTATAGGCACATTTATTTGGCCACTGGTGCAGAATGCAGCTCGTTGGTATTTAGCTTTCCTTGACCACATACAATTTTTAGGACACTTCTTCACTTCTGGCGGCTACTGCATGATAGTGTGAACAGCATTAGAGAATCTTATTTCGCATAACCTTTGGCACACCTAGCAAGTTCATGAGAAATGCTGACCTGTTCCAACGTTGCGAAGCGGTGACTGCGGCCATCAAATGCTGCAGTGTGGTCTGGTCGGGAGATATGTGGAATATTTTATTCAATCTTTTTGCTTGTTTCTTGTTCCGACCGTATCTCTTTATTCTGCTATAGCTAATTCTGCTATAGCTATTCTGCTCAATATAGTGCAACACACGATGCTGCAATTTTCTGGTGCAAAAGAAAAGAGGCTGTCCGGAAAAAAGTTTCCTTAAGGTTTGGGATTTGCTAGGAAACTGACTATCATACAACATTTGCGATAATTCGATTTTTGGAAGTTCGAGAATTTTGTATTTTTGTCACATGAACTTCTTACCTATACTATTTGACTTACAGCCGTTTCATAATCGAAAAGTGTGAGTAGACTAAAAAAACTGTAGAATACTTTTAAGCCAAAACAAATTTGGCTAATGTTTTCCATTAGGGGCTATCCATCAATTATGTAACGCTAAAATTGCGATTTTTGGACCCCCTCCCCCCCAGTGTAACAAAACGTAACGTTTGTTTAACCTCCCCCCCTACAAATTACGTAACGTATAACCGACTGACCCCCCCAT
>KI422473.1:93854-134867 GCA_000473375.1 Anopheles culicifacies
AAAAAAGCCCTCATTTAGGCCCTCATTTAGCCAATTCCACATAGGACCTACACGGCGGCTTGTTCAGCCACTGATATAACGAAAAAACAACAGAAAAAAACCCAGAATATTTTTTCCCGTTACGTAACAAAAGTATAACTCCCCCCCTCCCCTGTGTAACAAAACGTAACGCTTGAGCGAACCCCCTCCCCCCCCGGTTTGAGCGTTACGTAATTGATGGATCGCCCCTTATCGCTCTTTTAACTAGCATACATGTGTAAATTTCGGAAAACGATTGAGTACGTGTATATGACTAAAGCCACCTGCAACTGCATACGATATTGATGAATTTATTGTACAGCAACACGTACTGAGAAAATAGTTTCATAATTTCAAAATTTATAAAAGGACAGTGCCTGCCTCAAGGCTACAAATAGTCACTACAATCTAGAATGTTCCTTATAGATTGTCCATATGTGTACTGCTAATAATGTCGACCAATAGCGGTACATGTCGTATTAACTACAAAAAACTGTCATCTGAAAAATCGATCATTTTTGAAATTAAATCGATCCGTTGATAAAGATGACACCGACGCCGGTTCTACATGACAGTACCGGTCCAAAAACCCATCCAAAAGGACTCACAATTCTGGTACAATCAGCTCACAAATTGGAAGCATCTTTCGAGTTTGTAGTGCCAAAGAAAAATATAAAGTATATTTTTTATTCTGATAACAAGATATTGAACATTGTTTTCGAAACTTCGAAATAAAAGATGGCAAGGATGAAAACAGCTTACACCATTGTTAACAACATAACTTGAAGAGCAAATTTTAATCACCCATACGGAATGATACTTTTTGAACACAAATAGAAAATGAACATTTCTTAAATAACTCCGACAAACTGTTTGGTTCAACTAAAATTGACTGCTATAACGTTTAATGAATTCGATTCTATCAACAACATTACTCAAGTTCATTATGCATTACGTTTTATCCTACAAGGAAAAAGAAACCTTTGAAAGCAGACAGTAGTGTCATACTCAATATAACCACAATGTGGAATGTGGCTTTTTACGCACCATGACATCGATCAGAATACGTTCAGAGCAGATTGTAGGTTCGAATTCTGGATTCGGATCACAAAGTAAACTTTTTCAAAACTGAATTCGACCCCTTGAAATAAAGTATCATACATTATTCATGAACATGGTTAGTCATGCGCCGATTTTTCTGAACTATGCTTTACTTGGCAAGACGCATGAGACTATTTGTCTCACCATTACCTCTTTCCCACACGAGTGTGTTTCGACGTCTGAAACGTTTGAAGTGAAGAATGTTATAAAGTTTTTCGAAGTAGAGAAAGGTTTTATGATAAGATGAAGGCATTTTTATGAGTTTTTTTTTTTGCTATCATGTTCTATGAATACGTACCTACGCTGAGGCCTTTTTTGCATGTCCTTCAAGGAGAACAATGTCTTTACAAGCTGGCAAAATGTTAGACGAAAGTTGTACATAAAGCAGAGGGGAAAACGTTTGAATACATTCAGTTGTTTTTTTTTTTTTGTACCATTTCTATTGATGTATTTCAATTTCATTATCTGTGCATCTGTCAAGGATAAACAAAGCTAAGAAATTGCAATTGTACATTCAAATTGCAAATACATTGAAAAGTACTGAAAATGAGAAATATTCTTACGCGTTTCGTTGTGTTCGATAGACATTTTTTTATCCATCTCGTTTCCTTGAACTTAAACTTTCTCTTTACTGTAACGTTAAAAAAAGACTTTCTAATTCCGGTCATAAATAAACATTTATGAGGAAAACTATGTGCCATATTTGCTTTTTTTTACATACCACAGCCGGTGGTCGCGCTATATGGGAGCCATTTGGTATATTTTGTTTCAATAACATATTTTCCAAGTAGAATGAACATTTAACTTTGTTTTAAAACTAAGATTAAACATAATTATTTCAGGAATTAGAAAGATAATAGATTGAGGAATTTTTCGTTGATATAACAACTCCTTTTTATTTAAAAACATTTCGAAAGATGTATTAATTCTTTTTGGTGGATTACGCAGCTCACACACTCATTACCAATATATCAATGCTATAGACTTAATATTCTTTCATAAAATGCAATCCCTTCAGCTGAAAAAGTAACAGTGTTGTGAAACAAAAAAAAAAAAAAACAAACGCGCACCCACATAAAACATGCCGAAGGCGCATCGGTAAAAATGAATAAACAATTGTAATTATAATTCAATCGATTTTTCCTCATTGCTGCTACCATTTTTACACCACCATCGTTGCCAAATCCTTCATTTACTGCACATTTGCTGCGAAATGCACAAGAACTCGGAGTATTGTTGTGGAATTGGAGAAACATAATCATAAAGTATAATATTTTAATAATATAATTTATAACTCAATATGGCTAATGTGATAACAAACGCATTAAAGCAGGTTTTATTAATTGCCCTCAGTTTTTGGCCTCGGAATTTCGTGGTCTCTGCACGTGGGTGATACTGGGGACTGGGTTTCATTCACTGGTCGTTCTCTCGTTCTAGTCAACAGTTTTTGTATCTCTATCATTCATTCGTTCCTATCAGAAGTTAGGCGCCCCGGTGTTTCAGTGCTCTGTTCTCGTCGTTTGCTTATCCCTGAGGGTTTAATAGATATATTTTCGATGTTTTCATACACATGCCGGGTCACATGGTGGAGACTTTATCCCCCGGGCACACGGCGCTTTGTGCTGAGCGTGTCGATAGTGGAATTTCGCAATAGGGGGATATTTGTCCGTCCGAGTGAAATGTGTGGTTTGAGTAGCGTGATAAATATACCACCACGTGCTGTCGGCAATACATGCATCGGGCCTGTGATGAAAATAGTCACAACTTTAATAGGGCTCATGTTTACGCGCTTAGTTTAGTTTGCCTTACTTGTGTACACGTAGTGCGTGGTGCCCCAGTGCGTGTTAGTGGGGCTTGCTTTAGCTCAAATGAAGCTAAGCCGATGCTCATCTTTATATGTAGAAATTGCTGTAAAATGAAGGGTCAAGAGCGCTCTGCTCTCATTTTCCACAAGCTACAAACAATGAGTATCCAAAAATTCGTTTCGCAGCTTTCTCTTTTTTTAATCTGTACTCCAGTACTGCATGGATCGAATCTTGCCCGATTGTTCGTCTGTTCGCGGTAAACTGAATTCGGCTCTTCCGTAACAACATTTATCCCAACTACTGTGCCTTTCCACATGTGACGATAACAATGGCACATGAGTACGGTACGAGGAAAGCAAAATAAGCCACTGTGAGCGTTCGGAGGTAGATGATACATAAATACCAACACTGATAAACTCAAAATGGTTCCATAAATTGCACGGCCTCAGGTTTTTCATTTGCCTGCACCGATGGAGTATAGAGAAATGATTACCTCGCGTTTTACTCGTTGGTGGCCTTCTGACACCAGCAGTCACAATATGGAAACCAAAATACTCGCATACACACGATGCTGTATGCCTGCGGGGAACATTCAACATTCGATGGGGATGGAGGCACCATGTGTGAATATGTCACAGTACAAGAATACCCGGCCGTGTGTGTGATTTCGTGCTCTCTCGTGCATTCAATTGTGATAGGAAGAAGGATAACGCCCGTTCGCACACTTCGACCCCATTTAAAATCACAACTACAGGGATCGTAAGTCTTTGCCATCTTTCCCTTCATTGTTCTAGGTAATAGATAAACAATTCTCGCTTATGCCGAGCGGTAGCGATACGAAAACGAGATGTGTGAAAAATCGGGCCACAGTAATCTCAAAAGTTGATAACCGGAAGCAATTTGAACTCCTACGTCAGAATAAGACTTAAAGTTCCATCATCAAAAGTTGGTGCCTTACGTCGTAATTGTTAAATATGCAATAATATATTAAAAATGAGAACAACGCTAATTAGTTTTATCCGAATTCACCTACTTTTTCAGCTGCATCACTTTTGTTCACAATACATGAAAAACTTATTTCCACTTAGCAAATTTATGGGGTGTTCATGTGTCACAGTTACACAGTTTGTTACTCATTAAAAGCTATAAAATATACTATGGGCTCTTCATCAGATGTCGCTGCTTTTAATTGCTTAAATATAATCGGCAATGCAGTTGTTTTGTGCTGTTCTGACTATATTGTTGATTTCTAACATTATTACTTCACGTCTTGTTAGATAAAGAGTTTAACATCTATATGTTTTGTGAACACAGTTGAATTAACTTGTTTCAATACAATACGAATACTGTTGTGGTAGATGGAATAAATAATATCTTTTTATCTTTCCAGGTAAGCGATATACTGGGCATTTCTAGTAAGTACTAAATTATTACGTTTATTGAGTTCCTTGACGTACTTTAAACATTTCAATTCATAAAATGTTGAATTTTGTTGAAGATATTGTCGTGTAAAGATTTTGTGTGTTGGCTTTTAAATCAGCTGGTTTGTTTCTTATCTTGGTCGTCTTGGGTTGAAATTATGAGAAAAGGGCCTACCTATTTTTCATCCACTTACGGAATTCATTTTTGTTGGTTATTTGTTCGTATATAAAAGCCAAATAAGAATTATATTTTATTACTGCAAAAGCGCGAGTCATTATTAATTAAATAGTTGCTCCGTTGTGTAGTGAAAATTGCTCGCATGCTACCATTTTTGTAACATAAATGATGGAATTACAAAAAAAAAGATTTGTCAAGCTTTTCATTGTTTTAGATAATTTCAACTGATATAAAATGATATAAACAAACTTATTTAAATAAACAAAATACAAACTTACTACTATTTCTGCTACTAAACTACTTCTTAATAGATATACAGTAAAAGAATATATAGCATGTTCTCTAAAGATATAAAGTTGATAATTTTACCTCGAAACGAATTCAAACGTTGACAAAAATTAAAAAGATTTCTAATCCTTTTCAGTCATGATATTAGATGAGTAGGCAAATTTCCTTAATTTCCAGTGTCTTCTCATTGCAGCACACAAAAAGCTAACATTTAGCCTTCCACAATGTTTTTGCAAAGTATTTTCAAGCAAAGAAATTTGTGTCTTGTGAAGAATAATCTGACAAAGGAAGATCCTGTGCATATAAAAACAGGAAAGATTTCAACCGCTGGGAGTTGTGTGAGGGAACTTTTCATAAGACGATCAGCAAAACGCCACTGATGAGGCTACTCGTTAAAGAAGAGATAATATATTCATTTATATACATAAAGTATTTGAGCACAAACGTGCTGTTGAGTTTTTGCTGCATTACCCTGTTGTAGGGGGCGTTAGCTCAAACAACGGCTTTAGACCGAAATCAGTGCACAGAAAAGTTATTTCTTGTGACTGTTTCGAACGGGTGGATTCTTATACAATTTATAGTCTGGAATACTATCATTTGGAACACCGAATCAGCAAGGAGGTATTTTGCCCTATCCATTGAATAGAAAATTGTGTTTTTTTCGGGAGTTTTTTTTTCTACTTGATAAAGATCATCCATGCTGCATTTTCTTGTACCAAAAGAGAGGTTGACGATGAAAAATATTGACGAATGGGTAAAACAAAACTGATTATTTTTAAACACATTATATTCCAGGTTTTTAAATATGCTTAAGGTGAAACTCCTGAATTCTATAAATTAATCATTGCATCGAAATTAAAGCACATTGTAAAGAAATTTAGAATGATATCAAAATGGGAAACAAATTTAATCAATTGCTACAAATATTTTTACTCTTCACTTTTCTTTATTGTTGTACTTTAAAAGTGTGTTTTTTTTTCAAAATGTTGATTGGCGCATTGTGATATACATTGAACAATTCCACGACTGTTGGTTTAATGTCTCAGGAAGAACATTATAAGTGAAAAACTAAAGAAATGTCTGATGGAGACAGGGATGATTTTGCAACGCATAAGGAATTGGCAGAACAGTGTGATTGCAATGATGATGAAAAATTGAGAATCACAAAAACGCCCGCAGCAGTGGCTACGGTACCCTGCAAATACGAAGGAAAAACAACAAGTATGTTGGAAAGGGCCGGGAATCAAATCATTGTTTGTCATAAAAGACTTTTTGCTGATTTGTGCTCATCTTAAATGAAGAATACATAGATGTATCCCAGTGTTTCCATTCTTGTTTTAACTGTAGAAGAACGGCATCGAAGCTGCTTGCCTTGATAAATGGATCGTACTCTGTCGCGTCTGACAAAAAATGAAATCAAAACTATACAAAGAACTTCGGAAACCCAAATCAAGGTGCCCCGCTGTTCCATCTTTGTTTTTCCGCCCAAAAAGGTATCTTTAAAATGAGGAACGCGAAAACTCTCGACATATACTCTATATGCACCTATGCTGCAAAGAAACTCACGCCATCCTTTTCATTTGGAGAGCCGCGGCAGTAACGATGGCTTCGAAATGTTGGTGTAAAGCATAATTTAAAACTGTAGTCCGTGGACAGGGCCAGCTCGAACATCATGTTATGTTTTCTTCAGTTTGCTTTTTTATGCCATAAGCATGGCACAGCACAGTACACCAAAACCGACTTGTTAAGTTGAACTCGTTGGCGATCAGGCGATCGAGTGCCTGAAAGTAATGGCATGCTACATGTGTGTGTGTGTGTGTGTGTGTGTGTGTGTGTGTGTGTGTTAGTGTTTGTGTGAGTGAGAGAAAAAAAAACCAGTCGTGAAATGCAATTGCGCTTAATCGAAGCAAAAAAACAGCGGGCTGAACAGGGATATGATTTTAACTTGAACGCCCTAGGACGTATACTGAACGATTCAGGTTGGAGAATTTCTTTCAATGCTACATGCCTACCGAAGAATGTTTTTTTCTCTCCTTTTAATCGCATCCATTTTATGGACAACCGGCCCTACGTACCAGTACCAGGCCGAAGCCTGCATTGAAGAAAAGACACTTGTTTGTTCCTTGTTTGATGTGTTACGTGTACACAGCATCAAAACGCTTACAAGCCACATGTAGAGTACATCATGTGTGTAATACGCTGCATCCATCAGGATGTAGTGTTGCCAATGGCAACGTGCACCAAGCCAAAGTTTTAATTTGCTTTTAAAGCTAAATTAAATTTAATGTAATTATGCGAATGTGAATCTTGATCGAGGAAATGCTGCTATAATTATTGCATTGGGCAGTCATTTGACGCCACGGTTGTCCTCATGAAGAATGTTATAATTATCGATTTATTTGTTGCATTTCGCAAGAAAACGTTCAATTACTTTTAATTTGCAAAATGTTTTAACAGGAACTGTTAAATCGATGCCCAAACCGGTACAGTATAGAAAACTATGCAGAGGTAGTTCGTGCAAATTGCGTTACTGTTGATCGATGGGCACATATTCCGTGTAGCGTTCCCAAATTTGTCTGATAACCAAGGCATAACCGAGCAGCGTATTCCGTACGAATGGTTATTTTTGCTTCAATAATCAATGTAACGTACGTTAACGAGCTGACCATCATTAATTGCTGGCCATGCTGTTGTATATTCCTTTACAAACGATTAGTACTGTGATGTGCAACATTCAGTTTACATACGGATTTTCAATCAAAAAATATTTTTATATAAAACAACTGATGTTTCCTAAGGCAAAGGCGAAGGATACTCAAGGTGATGACATAATATTATACAACGTTATTAAAATACCAGGGATGTTTACATTGCAAAATTGAAACATGTTTGTTCAATCCGGTATATTTTTTAAACTATCAAGAGTGACCGTATTTGATTGCTCCGCAATTCTTACTGTCGAACAAGAAACTGGAAACGATTTTTAAAGTGCAACCGAGAGAGAAATATATGATGAACTCTTCATCGTATCACATACCATTGCTTGTTTAGTCTTACTATCTATCGCATTACTTAATATATTACTCTCTTGCTCTCTAGACGCATAAAAAGGATGCTGCAACGGCAGATATTTATGATGTTATTATTTTAGGAATTTGCTGAAGATTTATAGCGTTCCTTACTTTATTTGATTACAAAATAGTTCATTCCGGAAACGACCTTCTTCTTTAGCAGCCGTTCCATTGTAACTACAATCTCTGGAACTAAGCATATACAAACATGCCGAACAATATGACGGTTAGAGTTAGGGTTCGTCGGTCTGTGAGCTGTGAGATAAAATAAAACACGATAATGAAATTCTGTTCTGTCGTATGAAAAAATAAAAGAAACGAGTTCGTTATATATCCGTCCCAATGTGGAACTGAACCAGTCAATAGATCCTTAGTGAACGAGGTGTAGAAAGAAGCTACGTATGGTGTAATGAAGTTACCAAATAGTACATCAAAATGTTGCTTATTCAATTTTCGACTGTCAAAGAACAAGGAGAAATAGCTCACTGCTACATTAATGCACAATGATTAAGTAATTAGACGTTTGAAAATGCAATACAATGATTCATACAGAATTAATGTATGTAAAGCTTAGTTTTTCTTCTTGTATGGCACTATAACCTCTGGGGATCTGGACCTGCAAATTTCTGGGTTCCGTGACTTGAATACACCCGCAACAGGATAGTCCTTCGTACGGGAGAACCATTCGAGATTCGAACCTAGGTCCTATCGTTTGAAGAGACGACTCCATTATCTCCTCAGCCACCAAGCCGCTCCTATGAGAAGGTAGATGCTATAGACAGCAAAAAAATTCCTTAGTGAATAAATGAATAGGATGAAAGCAATGATGCTTTCCAACCGATGACCATCATGGCAAATGGTAATGAGTTATTTTTCAAATTATGTTCTATAGTTGGTGGTAGACCAACATATACCGCTCAGTTCCTGCCAATTGACTTTCTAGTTATTTAACCCCCGACATGTTTAAAGCGGAAAGATAAACGCTAGCCAACTTTCTCTCCACGTTCCATAATGAGTTTTGATTCGTGCTAGATATTCCCAGGGGTCAAATTGTTCGCTCCTGTTTGTCAAATGTTTCGATCATTGTTAATCCTTATGTATGAGCAGCAGAAACTTTAGCTTCTGTTTCACTGCTATTTTAGACTATTGCACTTGAGGTTGGTACACGGAATCAAAACCAACCAGCAGTACATACATTTTAACCGGCCTTGGTGCTGTTTCATGCATTACAAGCAATATTCTCGCATACAAAAAGAGCGATAGTCAATTAGAGAAAGAATGAGATAGAAACTGAACGAGAGCTATAGAGAACGAAAGAGAGCAATACGTATTTTCTTTTTAAGACAGCAAAAATGATCATTCCCAGTTTCATTTATACTGTATAAGCTCATTATAAATCTTCTCGAAGGTGAAAATCCTTTAAACAATCAAAGCCTTTCAAAACTTTCACTATCCACGTTATCCGATCCTCTTCGTGATTCGCCTTGTAACTGTAAGGCAAATCGATTAGAAGTTTTATTTGCGGACTGTACAATCGTATGTACGTAATTGAATATATTTTTATACTCTCTGATTAAAAATAAATTAAAAATAAAAGACAAATATGTTTTACATGAAGCATATATTATCGTCCCATAGTTTTGATACACCATTCATGTTCAGTTCATTTTCAGAATGTTTTCATTTTTCGTCTAAATCCAAAAGTTATGCTCGAGAGAGAAATGTATGAGGTAGTAGGAGAAAGACAAATTAATCATTGTTGAGCAATGGGGATTTACAGAATAGTAGAATAAAGGCTTGATAAATACGTACAATGTTCAAATCAAAACAAAACAACAATCTTATCAGGTATGAAATAAAAGTATATCATATAGAAAGAGCACTTTTGGCGCTAGTACACTTTATCAAGTTGTTATAGCGTTCTTTGTTCTCCCAGATTAAATACGTTCCTATTTTGCACATGAGCAGTCATGTTCTACCATGAATGTAGAAAACTTGTGGCCAAAAGCCATATCTATGGTACCATACATGGAAAAAGTGTGCTGAAGCATCTAAGCCGATTGTACTCAACCTGAGATTTAGTAGAGATAAACCAAAGGTACTTCCGTTTTCTACAAAAGATGGTGTTTCAGCGGCTAGCTGCACTGCATTCGCAACAAACCTTACCAGATACCGTGTGCCTCGAACGTGGGTAAGCCACGGCAGTGCGTTGCCGACATGTCAAGTGTTATAATTAA
Organism: Anopheles culicifacies; assembly: GCA_000473375.1. Taxonomy (NCBI): domain Eukaryota; kingdom Metazoa; phylum Arthropoda; class Insecta; order Diptera; family Culicidae; genus Anopheles; species Anopheles culicifacies. The sequence continues at coordinate 103,974 of KI422473.1, forward strand.
GTTTTGTTAGGCATAATGGAACGAAATTTACGCCTCTACAGCTTTATTATCTGGTATTATCACGGACGAGTGATAGTATATTGGGCAAAACTGGCTAGGTGACAGTAATAAAACATGTACACGTTGCTGATGCACAATCATAATAGGAACTACTCAGGCAGATTCCTGCAAGCCACTGCTATACAATTGATGCAAACGCTTTGCGTGTCTATTCAACGCATTTCGAGTTGGTGTTAGTGTGCGAATGCTGCCATCCTTTTTACATCACTGCAGACACTTCCGCAGTGCCAACGTTTATAATTGAATGCTTTATTGCTGGAATAAAAAGTTGCAAAAAATGAAACTTTTCGCGAATTCAATAGATCGTCGACCATGATGCTCATCCAAAGTTTATGGGGCTGTTACTGTCTGCATACATGCTTTCATGCTATGAGCATTCTACTGCTGTAGCTTTCCGAAAGCTAACGAAGGAACAACATTATCACACTTTGTCCTGAATGGCTTAGAATTCTGGTCGAAGATTGTCATGGAGACAATGAACAAAACACATAATAAATCTAAAGATTTTCTTTTGCTGTATCTACCACGCACAAGACTGGCAAGACTGGAATTTCACATTCAGTTTTTCCGGGTCGTTCGCTTAAGGATTTAGAATTTTAATTCTTTGAAATGTACAGTGCATATATCATTCTGTGGTGAGTGCAGCGGGATTTAAAATAATCCTGTATTTCCAGTGAAACAAAAATCGACGGAAATTCATCATAGCCAAATAAAAACAACTGGTATAAAAATGTTTAATTCAATCCATTATCCATTCTGTCAACACTACGGGCATACACCAGCTAGTACAATCTTTACAATATAAAACTAAACTAGAAATACGCACTAAAATCAAGTTTTTTTAAATGCATATTTAGCATTTCATAGTTGTTACATCAATAAGATTTTGCGTGTTTTTTTAATTGAGTCATAACCATACATACGAATTTATGAAGAACTCATTTCTGCCGAATAACATTGAGAGATGCTGTTTTTATTTGAAGTTGAGGATTTTTTTCTTTTTTTCTTTATTCCAACGATGATGCCTGTTGGGTATATAGACGATAACAGTTTATATAGCTTGAAAAAAGTGTAGATTGTTTTGCAACTATTACTCCGTTTCGAAAAGTATAAGACATCGAAAATACGCATTCCTTTGCGTTTGCGTTGGTTATTTGGAAGCGGATCCAATTAAAAAGGTGATTAATTTGAGGCAATAAATCTAAGACCTTCCCCTATCGCAGCCCTATGCTTCTACTGGCCAGTATTTTACGCAACGTGAAAGGGGAGAAATAGACAGGGCCACCATCGCTTAGATAAAACGAACGAACAAGAAATCGGCACCATCTGTTCTATTAGATTCTGCAACAGCAGAACCAAAAAAAAAAAAAATGGCTGGCATGAGTTGGGAAGAAACAGCGTTTCCTTATTGCTTATGTTTGAGTTGAACCATAGTTTCCAATGATATGAAGCTCAAAGATTGATTTGGTTTTAATTGTTGCGTTTATTATATCTATCTCTTGTAATGCTATTTTTTATAGAAAAACTACACCTTTTATTAAGCTTAGTTTAAATGTTGCTCACAATTTGACTCAACGACCTATCGTGTAGTTCTTACCAGCTTTCTTTTAATAATTCTAATAATAATGTTTTATAAATGATTCTCCATATTATACAAACATGCTTACCATCTTATAACTTTACGTTTATAAACACTTATGCAATCATATGAAGTTGTCCAATAACAAATTGTTTAACAGACAATAGGAAGGACTTTGTATTTCAGATAATTTTTAGGGATTTTATTGGGGATTTTCATTCGTTTCGGTTGCATGCAACCACAACTAGCCCCTCTGCAGTATAATCATCATCGTATATCACCTAGAAAGGACGAGCCTTTAACCCAGACTTAAACTTTTGGCCACAGGCTCCATGACAAACACGCTGATTCTAGTCGTGGCCCCGGCAAAGGCTTTTGTATGTTTATTTTATCCTCCATTGCGTTGAAGTTGTTTTTCGAAAATAAACCATAAATTCTATACAGAGGCTATAAATCCCGCCTCACACTGTACCTCGACTGGTACCCGGTTTTCCCGCCCATGGCTTCGCTGCCTTCGGCGCATTTCCTGCTCGTTTTGGAAGGACGAGCGTGGAACATGGAACAGGTTCTTTTCCCTTGTGTTTATAGCCTTGTGCTGCTGTTGCAACTCTTACCCACGGCCATTCTGTCTCTGTTCTACTGAATTTTCTCGCTTCTTTATTGGTTACTAAAACACCCTATAGATCCTTCTCTAATGTATGGCTTTAACGCCATTCTGAGCTTACATACACCCTATCGGAAACGCCACGTAACGATCTGGTAACCATTTCGGGACTTTTTTTCACCACTTGAAAATGCTAAGCCATGTCCATTCATGATAACGCAGAACGGCCTTTCACGCGTAAGATCATCCTGTGTATCCCACTGAATGATTTTATTGTGTGCAACGTTCAAACCGAATGTAGTTCTTTTCTTCGAAAGCCTTATAAAACGATTAACATTAGATTTTAACCTTTGACCGACGATTTAAAGTAACGCTTTCCGACCAACTACGGTTCCTTTTCATAAAACATTGAATACAGATTATGTATTGATTTATATTACTTTATCAAATTGTTCCCATACTACTTTGGTGAATTTGCAATTTGCTGAAACAATGCTGTTAATTTAGTTCTAGTCGTAAGTAAGATTCGTTTATTTGTATTAACATACATGACATTGTTGTGTTTAGTGTGTAGACGCTAGTGTGGCCTGTACACTGTTTATTTATTATTTAAATAGTTTTTTCGAACGAATTCTTGTTGGAGCGCCTATTTTCCGTATCCATGTCATGAAAGGCTAAAATAACTAGATAGATTGGGATTTAGTTTATGTTCCTATTGTTTCTTGAAGGTTCTTATTCGTGATCCTTGCCTGTTAACTAAACCTGTTTTATTGTGTGCTGAGTGTTCAAACGAGCAAACTCTAACCCACATCACTAGAAAAGTAGTTTAGGAAAACTATCGCGCGAATATCGTGCATATATGAACCAATGATTGCCAATGCTTCATTGTGTCGTGTTGCCTTGGCTCGCAGTTTAGGTTTGGACGATTTTTGTACAGCAAAGGTTCGGTTCCGTTATGAAAACTCGAGCTTATTTCATTTTCGTGCTCGTTGTTCGTTTGTGAGAAGAGTAAGAGATTGTAGGTTATGAATGGGATAAATGTTGTTTCATTGGCCCAATAGATCGCGTTGCATTTATTTTTTAACTCGCAGTTGGTACTGTTTGAATTGAACATGCTGTCCTGTTCTAACAGCGATCTTTCTAACAGCGTAGTTCAATGGTTATTCAATTGTATCTTATATCTGTTTCCTCAAATACTATTGATTTTAACATTTATTGTTTTTCTTGGAAAAGTAGGCTACTTCCAACTTTTATTAGCTTTGTATCGAATTGCAAGGAGTGCTCACAATTTAATTTGCTACAATTTATAAAAATAGTATAAATAGCATTGAAACAGTATGGTAAATGTCAAAAATGCTGAATAGTCCAGTGTTAAACAAACAGGATGTTAAATAGGCCAACTAAGCATTGTTCTATCCTTTGCGATCGGACTTGCTTGGTGGCACATCAATTTAACACGATTTTACACATTTACCATGCCTGTACTCATCATACTCTCGCCTTAGGCGACTGGTACAGGCAATTAATCACTCTTGAACCATTCGTACTGTAGGCACATCGTACGAGTACGAATTACTAGATTCTACCATCAAAATACATATGATCTAGCAACTACAAAAACGATCAAAATCGTTACTCGTACTGTCTGGTAGACGATGAGATCGACTGAGAAGTGTATCGAATTAAGATCTTGACTTTAGATTACTATGATTATGATTACCAACGGCACGAGTGAACGAGTAGACGGTTATTGTTTATGGATTTCTGCATTGTAGTGCTTCTGAAGAAGGCATAATAGGGTGGTGCGGATTCCACTATCATCATCATGACCGTCGTCGCCACCATCATCATCTAAGATGTACAATCGTGACTCTGTGAAGTGTTGGTTCAAAGCCTGCTTATCCTCCTTTAGACAATTTATATTTGCTGTGGCTTCAGGTTTTTCAAGATTTACGGTTTTGATTAAAAGCTGCATTATCGATCGATTCTGTTGCATTTCCTGTTTGCATCGATATCGGTTTTTGTTTCGGAATCGAGTGGAACTCAGGTAAACGCAAGGAGGTGATAGAGACGGATAGAGTGGAATGGAAAATGAAAAGAACTTTTGATTATATCTACCATTATAAACACTTCATTACGATCACTAAAGACCCCCTTCGTTATCGAAGAGGTGTATTGGCGTTATCGTCAGTGATAGGGTGAGTGCTCTTCGTACGTTCCGAGCCAACATTCATAGATTCTCATTGGGCTGGCAGAGTGTGATCATTCTCGGACCCTTTCGTCACGTATCGTTGCGTGCGTTGGGAAAGTGATACGGACCAGCACGAAAAGGAGGAGATTGATTTAAATGAATAGCACACACACACGGCTTACATTGCTGTTCACTGCAATTCGGAACTGCTCTTGATGACCACGCAATACGACGAGTTGGAGGCATTTTCGCTTTTGTACCGGTGTTGGAATCATGAAATATTAGGAATCCATTTTGATTTATGATGTTTGATGGTTTATTAATTGACCATAGGGCTATGTGAGTTATGTACTAGGATCAAACTTCCTCGCTTTATGCCAGCAAGCAGGAGAATCTATCCACTGTCTATGCATTTATTTGCCGTCGCTGCACCAAAATCGGCCCTGATCCTGTTCCTGCGAAGGCGCATCGTTGGTGTGTAAGTTATGGTGCGTACAAACCATCAACAGCTCTTCAGTCACATCCTTACCGTTCGTCCCGTAGTGAAAATTCATTATTTCTCTTTACTTTATTTATGAACTTTGCCCAGGATATTACGTAATGGAGGCATATTTTATTGTATCGGATTAAATTAAACAATGTTCGATCGATAATGGATGGTTTTCAATATACTATTACACCATGGCAAGTAACATCGAAATCATCACTTCGCTGCCGTATTCGTGTGTTCTGCAGCGCAATGCAGGAGCATGCTGCTGAGGGACGGACTGTAGAGCAGCGCATCAATCCATGTGAGAAGTTGGGAATTGCGGGAGCTATGAGAAGCATGCGGATGAATAGAAACCTGCCCTGTCTCTGTTCAATGTAGGTTGGCCTATCCTAAGGCACAATTTTATTGAGCCAACTGCTACACTAGCAAAATGGAAGCAAAGGCCAAGACTATGTTGACATTCCTTGTGCTCGTGGTCAATTAAGGGCTTCTGTGTTGTTCATTCGAACCTCCTTCCACACAGGGAAATGCAGTCCAAAGTTGTGGCCCCTTGTGGCTTCCGTGCTATTGTAATCATTGTTCTGGGACCACGCCAGGATTGAACATTGCTCAGGAAAATATCGCTCGCGTCGTGCAGTATCTTTATCTATGCATCTCAGAATCGTTAAATTAAACATGATGCAGTGTTTTTGCACGACTAAATTTTAATGCACATAATTGGGCATACTTGATAGGCACTATTGTGTCGCCTTCTGATCGGTTTTTCCGGTCGTCTAATAGGCCCTTTGTATGGTATATATGCAAGTATTCGAAATATGCTTCAAATTTTTCCGTTTTCGAGATTATAACCAAAGAGTTGAATGTGATTAAAAAAATCAAATGATTTATATAGAATATGTTAAATAAATATGCGTAAAATGTTTATATATGACCATTCCAATCATAACAAAAAAAAACCGTATTTTGTATTAATCCGTTTTTGTAAGCAGCAATGAATTGTGTAGAAACTATCAAAGGATGAACCTCTATTCTCTTATTCGATCTGAAATTCGTTCTTAATAAAATGTGTTTTTTTTTCCAGAATGATTTAAGTATGTATCATTATAATTGAATTAAAATTGTCAATAGTAATTATAAACGCTTAATCCTTAATATTAAAGAAACCAAATTTGTAAAACGAAACATTGTTTCCCATAAAGTAAAATAGTAGTATATGAAACTTTCGTATCTAATAATATACTTTATTCGCCAAAAAAGTTTGATCATGTGTTCCGTCCTCTTTGTTTCATCCAAAAATGAGTTTCTGCAAAAGTTGTAGTATTATGTGTTCAGTGATCTGGGTTGAACGCATTTTGTTGCAGATTTTGTTTTGTAGTCACCACCCCTGTATCATGTTGCTGTAGCATTATTAACATCATTCACTCCCTTCTTCTAAGCGTGGGTTCTATGGCAATTTGAAACCAGTCTCATTTATGAAACATGGGCTCTCCAATCATCTTCAGCCATGTTCTGCTGTAACATCTGAAGGAACCGGCCCAAAGCAAGAAAAGATTCATAAATCATATTTTAACAAGGGCCCCTGTATATTATGCTATCCTTTTTCTTATTCTGCATCGCTATCCTAGAATGTTGAATGAGAGTACGCTGGCCAGCTGTGCTTTTGTGGACATAATGACGTGATCCTTTGGATGTATGTGATGTTTAAAGCATTATTTTATTCTGATTTTATTTTTCTAGTTGTTGCTCAAATTACAACCGAACTACTAAAAGCTTTGTTTAAAGATCCTAACATGTTTGGTTTTTTAATGTTTCCATAATTGTACTTTTTTCACAAATTTATAATTTCTTTGCTTAGTAATCAAATGATGATATCAGGTTTCGTTATACATACATCCAAATATGTTGAATTTTGAGATTCAATTATGTTTGATTGGAACGATGATTCGACCAGAACTGGTTCTGCCGATTTAACAACTGATTGATACTCATGTGAATCTACGAACGGCGTAAGACACAGGCGGCAAGACCATAAATACGGTCCTTCTGGAGAAAGATTCGCTTATGATTTCCCTGGGGATAAGATGTGCGACAAGCGTAGGAAAGAATTATGGGCGTGTTGTTTTCCCTTTTGAAAGCTATATGGTGCATGAAAATTTCTAGCAACCATGTTGCCACGTCGGTCTGAGCGTCTAATTGTTGTTGGGGGCAAATGATATTGGCGTAATGCTTTCCTCTTTTAGGCATATTGTGTATCTTAAAAGGCTAATTTAAGCATAGTTGTTTCTCTATGCGTCTTTACATATAAATATATATCTTACCAATAAGTGCATTGGTCCCCATTAAGTTAAATTCTCATTCGCTCACGTATATCATAGCCAAAGTTAACGGCATGTTGAAGAAGTAGGGTGGTGATATTGCGTTAAGATTGTCGCGCTACCCTAGTTAGCCTTACCTAGGAGAAATTGTTCATAACTCACTTGGTGTCCTGCCACGTGTTCTGCAATGGTTTTGGGAGAATTTGAAGAAGGAAGCCAACGGCAGGGGTAAACCAAGCATTTTCTTTCATTTATCAGTGCCAAAGAAGGTACAGTTTATTGACCTTGTTCTTTTCTCTGCTGATGCAAAGCCAGCAAAGCTCTCTTTTCAAATAGAAACGGCGGGATGGAAAAGCGTCTGCGCAAATGTTCGTTTTTTATTATGGCTAGAGGGGCGACAAAAAGGCTCTAAAAAGGTGTTTTCGGTCCAAAGGAAAAATGATGAAGTTCTCTTGCGGAGGACGGAATAAATTTACAACCATCTTTAAAGTAATAAAGCTTGATAAATGCTTGTACGACGGTTTCTTCTTTGCTCTACCATTTCGTGGGAGGTGCTTACATTGAGCATTAGATTCTTCTACTGTGCACCTTCATGCTAGTGATCAGTCAGCGTATAAATCTAATGTATAATTTGTTCACCAAAATAATTTATAATTCTTATAACTAAGGTGCAGGGTAAGGTTGTTGGGCTTGAAATTGAAACCATGATCAAACTATTACAAAAATATCTCAATAGTTATGACTTTGTGTTGATATAAAATTTGTCTCAAAGGAATTGAACACATAACCGTACTATTTATTTTGTTAATCGTTTGATAATGCATATGCTCACACTTTTCTCACTCCGTAGCGAGGACCAATGAGGTCAAAATTCGTGAGAAATGCTAGTTATGGCATAATTAATCATAATTTCATGAAGTATAAGAAGAAGAAATAGGAGGAGGAGAAGAAAAATGAAAATAAAGTACAGCACATTATTTTATTACCTTATCTGTACTGAGTTTACATCATAAGAATTTACATAAATGATTGAGCAGATAATTATTTGTTGCGTATGTAAAATAATAATTTATGTACATATGCTAAAACCCATGTAATTATTTCTCAGAGCTATGAATCATGATTTCTATTTTTATGTTTGGCATTTCAAGTGCAATTTCAAAGTGGCAGTTCGTTTTTGAAACAAGCGACTCGTCTGTTCCAGTTAATGAGAAAAATCCGTTTTGCTGCTCGGGAATATTTCAGATGGGATTTTGGTCCTGGTCCGTCATGTAATGGATCGATTCCAATACCGCTATCATACTGGACAGCCCAAACAAAAATCATTCTATTTGTATGGTATTAACAAGTTAATGTTTAATGACTGTACATTCAATTTAGTACAAACAAATTACTTCCTTAAGGTCGAATAATAATTCGTAATGATCCTTACATATTTTCTATTCTACAATTTAAGGGAAGCAGTCAGCCAAAAGTTAAGAACCTTAGTTAATAGAAGACTTTTGAAGTATCGCAAAAGGAAAAACACGATTCATTTAACAACGTCACGAGGACAAGACATATGAGTTTTCAGCACATCATTGAGTTGGTTAACCAGGGCCGTGCAATTTTCTAAAGCGTTGAAAGGTACTGCATACAACAAAGAAAAAGGAGTAGTGTGTATAGACAAGTGCATTGGCCACCAGAGGAAGACATCTTGGCAAAGAAGAAAGATAACAAGTATTTTCAATACCATGTTTTCGTTGTATCCCCGCTGCATTCTCGGGCATCATGGTGCACCGCTCCTGGGAAGGTTTTTTGAACGACTTCGATTGGCAGTGCCGGTCGCTCGGATTGAACCACAGCGAATGCTTACTCCCGCTGGGATTTTGTTGTATTATTTTCGATCTGATGAGGTATGGGGATTTTTTTTTCATGAAGAGGGATGTGTGACTGTTCAGTGTTCATGGTTTTACTCTTCTCAACGAATCGTTTCGCTTCATATAGATTCTGCTGTGGTCTGTCTTTTTCCACTGAAGACTTGGAATTTCTGGGTTGTGTTTAAGCAAGGGCATTTTACATTGGAATTGAATCTACTACGCGAACAATCCAGTCATCAGATACTGCACGAATCGGATTCTGCTATATTTCATTATTTCTCGCTCTGTTGTATGTAATCGGTGACGTCTGATTTTCGTTTTTGTGCCATTAGTATGATGAAGTAATGTTAGTTTATAAGCAAAGACATACGTTAATGAAGAAGAATTTTACGAATCTCAGAGAAGATTCGCCTAGTTACAAGTAATATAGCTACAACCTGTAAATATTATCAGTTAAATGTTACCCAAAAATGTCATGGGATATCAGTAAACTGGTGCCAACTATCAGCGCTATCAACTTTAATATAATAAGGAGATCCACAACCACAATGGACTTCAGTTTTTGTATTCCAATAGCAATCGCTAGAATTCCCAATTCTCTAAACTAATCAAATATTTATCAAGGTTGACAAAAGCTGAATCAGCTGAAGCGATAACCCATGTCAGCCCTTATTCCTATGAAACTTAACTAATTGCAAGGATATAAAGTTCGTATAAATTGATGCGTCAAAGTTGACTCCTTAAATAAGGTAAGAAATAATCTTCATGTGCCACTAGGTCCATCATAATTAGATATTGGTATGAGTTATAAGTAATGGTGATATTTGATGAATAAACGATGGTATTAAATAATTTCTACGCTTATGGTTACAAAGTGGACCAGAACCGAAGACACAATGAAGGAAGATAAGTGTTTCAAGCCACCGAACACATTGCAAACCTAAAAGCTGAGGCATGTTAATGGTTTCTAAACAAAACGAGTTTACAACAGACAATGAATATTAATTCCTCATGCAATTCTGGTAGATCTGTTTTTTACTATGCAGCTTGCTTGGGATGCAATTGATAAATATAGCGGCAGATAAAACCACATTTAAAAATGCATGTACATCATCATCTTGGCTGTTTGTTCGCGGCGCATGATTTTATGTGTTTTTAATTTTGAATAAATAACTCCCGAAAAGTGATTTATTGAAAAGAAGTTTTACTTTGAGATTTCGCTTTTCGTTATCGCAAGCTGTTCACTCATCAGAGTCTATCAGCTTGTGCATATGTGTGTGGTGCTGTATGTGCGTATGCTGATTCTGCACAATAATTTATGAGCACAGCCGCGATCGCGACCCTTGCTTTTTCTCTGGGATGTGTAATGGGAATTCTAGAGTGACTGGGGATTCGAATTCTCCGTGCCCGCTTTCATCATCTTAGGAGGAGCTTCGGAAACCTTGGGAACAGAGGCTACATGATGGTGGCTGACGAATCCATTTTGAATTCTTTTTCCACCCGGCAGTCTTTAAATACTTCTCTTCGCTTAGTCTTTTCCTACGCTGTTCGGTGTTTAGCGTGCTTGCCGCTTTCTTGGATGCTGTTGAAATCGTTATGGAGTACAAGCAGGACTTATCTCTTTTCGTTTCATTTTGCGTCCGTTCCAACTGGTTCGTTTCATCCGTTGAAGCGGCGATGTCGTTGCTTCCCTTAACCGATCTTTGCCTTTTGAAGATTTCGCTGAATTGTGCGCTCGCTCGCGCTTGTGTGTGTACGTGTGTGATCAGGTTCCGTTTCACTTTATTTCAAGGGTATCATGACGAAAAAAAAAATCCATAGCTCAAATGGAAGCTTAAATTATCTCTCTATCTACTTTGGGTTCCTATGTCATGCTGTCAAAGCGGGAAGCCACCGGGTGGTGTTTTTTGGGGCCAAACATTCCGAAATAGACTTGTCTAAGCGAAAAGCTAGTCTTGTTTCTTAATTATATTGTTAAGATCCCTTTCACGTTCGAAAGATCGTCGAACACCATTATGGTACTCGTACCGGTACGTTTTGATGTTCCAGCTAACAAAATTCAAAAGGAAATCAGCTCGTTCCACGCATTATATCGCAAGCCAACCCGAAAATATCTTCATAAAACTATAACAACATTTGTTTAAGCTCTGTTTTTTGTCTTATGATATCTCACGAAACTATTTTAGAGGGATTTTGTTTTGTTTTGAAGGCAATATGAAGAGATACAAATGAGGTTTTCCCATCTGATATATTCGGTCAGTGATGATATGATCGAAGGGTAATGATGATCGTTTATGTATCGCTTTTAGTGAAAGAGTCACTGCAATAAACGAAAAAAACACGGATGTGCGGTTGAAAAAACAATCACATAAATTACAGTGCAATGCAGTGGTATGGAATAGCTGGCAGGCTCTTCCACATTTTGGGCCGATTTCGTTATGAGCTGTCCAACCCAATAACAGGCATTTTGTAACAAAATCGCCTTTCACCTGAAGGTGATGTTTGGGGTTCGATAACTTCACATGGCGTTGGCGATTCACTTTGCTCCGTCCGATACTGTGCTCATTTTTAGGTCAGTAATTACAGTTTCCCTGTGCGGTAATTTGACTTCATTACTACGTTTATGCCAGCCTCGTCGGTCCCTGTCTGCTTTGTGGAGCCTCACTCGATCCGACTGTAAACCCCTTTAACGTTTTGCATTCATTATATTCTCTGAAAAAAAAAGTACAAAATATCCCAGTACAATTTCTCAACAAAAATGTAGTACTCCACAACATCGTTCAGAAAAACAACCGCATATTCGAACAACAAAGCTGCCATTGCAACACTCATGCTACTCGTGGTTACTGAACACTGGGTAGATCGTTCTAACAGTTCGTTGGCCCCACATTGCGCTCGGCAGCAGAATCTCAGGAGAGCTTCGAAAACCTTTAGAAGTCTGGCAGTGGCGGCATTCAAAGAACATTCTGATCAATTTTTATTCTTCTTATGCTGGTGCGCCTCTCCTTTTGTCGTGTCCTGCGTTGTTGAAGACACAAGTCACGAGAACTCGTGACGAATGAAACACATACCCTTGCAACATTTAGTCGGGATGGATGATCAGAAACTGGTTATGCTACTTTTATTTCTCGTTGTTTGCAGGATATTTCCAAGTAACATTGATATATACACATATATGGAACAAGAGCGATAATTAATTTACAACACGTTTCCGCGATTATACAATACAGGAGCAATGATAAACAAAACATTGCTGATAACTTGCGTAGCAGTTTAATGGTTAATGGGGCATATGATTCCTTCCACTAGTTTTTTTATATGCGTTTTGACGTTTGGCGGCTTATCCGCTGCTAGCTTTCCATACAAACTGGCGAGAAAAATCAGCCGGTGTTTGCGAGTTAGAATATTTTCCCAATCCAGTTTCGATCAGCTGCTCGACAAATGTCAAAACAATACATTTTTCTAGCAGCTCTGACGCAGGTCAGACCATATTTGCATGATTTTATTAATCGAATTAAATATTTAATGCACGTTTGTTGAAATGTTTATTTAATTTAGATTGTAAAAATAATATTTAAGTTGAACACAATGTTTTTATCGAAAATATTCAAGAATAAACTGGGATTTGGCGATTTGCCGCAACAGCAGATCAACAGTTTCGAGTAGATCCAAACAAATTTGTCAACATGATGCAACCCGGTGTCCAATAAACAGAAAAATTTTCTCATTTATTGTATCATAGGTCCCAATGTTGATAAATAATTTAATGAAAGCATATACATATAAATATAGTAACTTTCAACAAAGATACTTCTTTCCAGATTATTCTATATTCTTTCAAGCAAAATTAATTGCATACCAAGTCGTGTATCCATTTTGAAATTGTACGTGTATGCTTCTTATTTTTCTCCAGGTGCAAATGGATTGCGACGAAGAGGACGCCAAACCTACACAAGATACCAAACGCTGGAGCTAGAGAAGGAGTTCCACACCAACCACTACCTTACCCGTCGTCGTCGGATTGAAATGGCACACGCTCTCTGCCTAACAGAGCGACAGATCAAAATTTGGTTTCAAAATCGCCGAATGAAGCTAAAGAAGGAAATTCAAGCCATCAAGGAGCTAAACGAACAGGAAAAGCAAGCTCAGGCACAGAAAGCGGCCGCCGCGGCAGCTGCAGCGGCCGCGTTACATGAGCAAAACTAGGGGTTACACCAACAACACACCAATCACAGTAGTGCTAGTAATTATTTATACTAAAGAGAAGAAATTCCAGTTGAATCAGGAATCAGAATCAAACAGCAATTACAAATTGATTATCTACTCTTCATGTCATCAAAGTACGCAGGTACGCTTAGGATATCCTTCTTTGACGGATATCCTTTATCCAGCCTCGGACGCCCTATCTTATCCTATCATGCAATCCGCTACTCAGTTCATATTGCATTCTTCGTTCTTTGTAAAATCTGGTGCTCATCCGTAACCCCAGAGATTTTTTACGAACGAATTGTTTCCCTTCATAGTGATTTTACTGTGTTGATTTCTTTACCGCCTCTGCATTTGTGAACTTGACTTAACATCCTTCTATTGGCAAATTTCATAATGCGAAAACCGCACTTAGTTAAAAACTGTGAGCATTTAGTTAGCTTTGGATTTCAGTTTTTCGTTTTATTTCAGTTGATTAGCATCAACAGTGAATGGTTGTAGTGAAATGGTGAACCTAAAAACGATAGAAATTCATTAGAAACCTCTTTGTGAAATAACTCAGCATCTAAATAGGCAGATATATCCAAGCATTAATTTTTCAACCCCACTTCTTCAATCTTCAATCCTAGAACAAACATATAGGTTAATGACCATTCCTAATGACCGAATCATGCTTCCGGGTTGATGCGGTTATGATGCCGTCGAGGACGACCGGTAGCAACTTTTTCGCACTTTGTAATATAGGCACATTGGTAAAAGTAAACAACCCAAACAGGAAGAATAAAGAAACTATTTTAACAATCCATTCAAGAAAACGGCGAGAACACAAACGCATGACAACTACCAGTGTACAAATTTCGATCGGAATTAGCAAAACAAACGAAACATAGAAGAGGAAGTTGGTAACATATATAAAAAGGTAAAATTGGGAGACAGATATACGTAACTCAGATGTGCATGGAACAAAGCATAAGTACTAGGAAAGGAAATTTACTGCACATAATGTAATAGATAGTAGCTTCTCCAAAAATTATCAAAGAGGTACATTAAAGGGGAATTTCTTTCACACAGCTTCTATGAGTTGCACTGTAACAGTCGTAGTCTTTCAAATTCATTTCGCACACACCTTAAAGAGATCAGAATTTAGCTTTCTGTTGTGATGTAAAAACTTGCAATACTTTAGATTTATTTTGATCAACTTGAATTTGCTAATGTAGGAATTTGCGTTATTGATAATGTAGAATCCGTTCCATTGATTTTATTTTTAACTTAGTGCTATTATTAATATTTTACATTGCTACACATACGAATGTTGTACCTCTTTAAAGTCAGCAGCGAAGAGTATTTTCATGTTAGATAGTTGAGTTTGGTCTCCCATGGAAAAACAAACAATAAGAATCCTAAATTGAGAACAACTCCTACGCGTTAAAGTACTCACGTTCGTTCTCTGAGGGAAGACTTAGACAAATTTTCGGAATCATCTGTAATCGTTGCTTCGTTATTTATTTTGATTATTATGTACTCTGTAGCTTCAGCCAACTCCCAGTGCTCTTGTGTTTTGTTGTCTTTGGTAGATCACTTTTGTTGATTTTATTTTTTTAATTTGAAGTATCGTTTTGTATATATAGAACACTTGAATAGCTTTAACAGATATAAATCTTTTTTTATGATAAACACGTCCCTACATCACTCAATACATACCTTCATTGTCCTGGTGTATTGTGATGCATGTGTAGTTTGTTTTTAAATCTGCAATGAATTAAGCTGTCCTACTTGCATTGGATGCCAATGTACTTATTTATTGCAAATAAAGAAAAAATAGAATATTATTGAAACAGTACATTTTACCTGTAGAAATCAAGTGACAGAACGTTTAGTTTATTTTTACTTCCTAGCAAAGAGTGACATTCGATCTCTTGCACTGCTCAGTAACATTGACTGGAATCGTTGATTGGTATCATATAGTGGTAAAGTGTAAAACAACATGGAACAACTTTCAAACTTCATTTTAAACCCAATCCTAAAAAGAATACCCGGAAACCAGCCCCCATTTGAAACATTTTGCTGTTCTGCTGTTCCTCTGTGATGGATGGGAATGAACTGCAAAACGTAGCACGGCATGTTCTGCTGAGAGAAGAAGAGAACCAAAACTAATATCTAGGACGGAAATACGTAACTGTAGATTTAATGAACAGTTTTGAAAAGAAGCGTATAATTATAGTAAAACAAGAAAACCTAGCTTCGGTTAGTGATGTTAATTTCGCCCGAAAGCAAGATAACAGTCAATGAAAAAAAAAAAAAAAGAACAAATGCAAAACACGAAACTACTCAGATCGTTTACTTCTTGGAGGACAGAACATAAATGCTACTTTTACAACCCAGTGCAAAACAAAGCGGTTTTTGTGAGAGAGTTTGCACGTGCAAACTCTCGTGCAAAGACTACAAAACTACAAACAAAACATTAAATGTATACGTAACTAGCCCTTAAGAAGATCCTGTATTTAAATATGAATATTGAATATGAACTATTAAGCGATAAGACTCGTAAACGCAAGTGTGTTTAGAGCAATGAAGTGTTCAAATGCAATCGAATAACATTGAAATTGGAATTGCTAAAAGTAATAATGAAACTCGATATTTGACACAACTAAACTGGTCTAGTTGGCTGCTTTTTCAGTAAAGGTAAAAATCAATGAGAAAAGCAAATTATTCCACTCCAAAGTAGAATACATGTGACCACAGAATGTATGTTTTACTCACACCACAGCTCGTACATCAAGTAAGTGGCAATGTGTGCAAACACTTTACCTTGAAGGCTAGATCAACAACACAGATTGAGCAAAGAGACATGGTTTTGCTGGTAGTTTTAAGTAACTAAATTGAGCAGCCCGAAGCGCTGCAGACGCTGCTCAGCAACTTCTAGGAGCGCAGTTATAAGAAGCTCAACATTCTAAGTAAGCAAAGGCGAAGGGGAATTGGTAATGAACATTACGGAGAACGGTGAGGTTTTGTCTTGCCAGAACAAAGATGAAGAAATCAGAAACTATCTAAAGCAAACATAAATGTAAAGAAGACAAAAGTGCGTCATTTTAGTTGGAAAGCGACCGTAAGCAATTACCAGATTTGTCAGAAAATAAATGAATCGAATACAACAGAAAATCATAGCACATTGGTGTTCTACGTGTGTGTGTTTCGGTATATAATCTTGCTTCAGCATAATGATGATGGTAAATTGTTAAGGTAATCTCGAAATTTCGGTGCAAGGTAGTAAACCAAAGCTGTTTATCTGTTCTACATTTATCAAGTTGTAGTTTGTTATTATAAACTTTTACATTTAATGTGCTTTGCCAATTTTAATCCAATGCGATAAATAACTTAAAAATATCCCTAGCGAAGATTGACGATAGTATTTGTTGCAAATGAATATCCTGTGAACAACGTCAACCTTATGAAGTGCTAATGAAGTGTCACGCTTTGCAGGACTGCATTTCCAGAGACTGGTAAAGGAGAAAAAATCTCTTCCACATTCTGCCGAAGCTTCAACTGCGAACCTGCGATACGGCTGTGCGAAGTGTATATTGCCCGCCAAGTGTAGCACATACTTTCGGTACGACAGACAACGAAATCGAGCAGCGATAATTAAGTGCCGGAATGTGATCCTAACAACCATAACTTACCACCCTTACCAAATATAAAACCGAAGCAAAACTGGAAATGATAAAGCGCATGCGTTTCCAACGGATATGCATATGGCGTCGGATGATATAAATTTCGAATTTGCTGCCTCTTTCCAAAAATTTGGTGAATATCCCTTCATCCCTTTCCAACAGGACTCGCGTGCAGGTACAATAGTGCATGATTTTCATAGCAGGGGGCATTGCTGTTGTTCTGTCTGTTTGGCCATCGGTACTACTAGATGACGCTACTGTGCCAAAAAACGCTGAAAATATACAGTTTTGAACAAAATAGATGCAATCCCTCGATGCTCAATGGTTATGTTTGTGGCATGTATCAAAGTTTTATTCATTCAGTCATTAGTTTACAGATTTCTAATACCAAATGGTGATTATTGATTATTGATTGATCCTGATTTGTTGCTTTCAATACTGGGTGACCCAATGTAGTGTATGCAGATGCATCATGGAACAAGGTAATATAATGCTCTAATAAGAGTTTAATTCGTCCTATAGGTCAAGTTTCAACCCAGTGGGGTAGTGGCTACAATCTGATCTTTTAAACGATATTACCAATTTCGATATCAATCGGACTCCTGTAGGAAGGACTGTGGTAAAAATAAGTCTAGAAAGCCTGGAGTGAATGGCAAGGCGTTACGCCATGAAGATAATCAAGATCAAAACGGAGCTGATGTGTAGGAATGTATACACTATACATTGGGAATACATTTATGAATACGAAAGGTAAGTATAAATGAAGTTGAAAAATACATAAGATTCTAGATGTGATAAAAAAGATAATTTAATTAATAAAGTATCACTGTAACTTTTGTATTCAATAGTTTTGTGGTTAATTGCACTTTTTTAACTGTATTTTGTATCATCTCTTAAATTTAGCATTTCTATAACCTTTTTTTCATCACTAGTCAATTTTTTCCTGTTAATTACATAACAGAAATCTTTCTCGAGCATTTTTTTTTCTTATTCGTTACTTGTACGAGTTTTACAACATGGCTACTTCCCAGGCCACTCGGCTTCGATAATCATTCGACTAATGGTAGTTTGAATGTGCACGTGTTTAGTTTAAGCTTTCAGACACTTAGCGAATTGATTGGTGTTCGTTAGACCAGGGGCACTTTTATTTTGCGTTATACTTTTGTGTTTTGCGCTGCGGCATCCATAATGACGACGATGATGAACTGCAGTTTAATTTTAGTTGTGCGCCTGGTTTGTTATTATCCTACAATCATCAACAGGGTCGTGAAACTACAGTCCAAGGTATTAGCAGCTTGATTGTAGTGAGAAACGAAATTAATTTTAGCCAACACCATCACAATCAACGCTTGCAACATCCGTCGAAGTTTTTACTTTTCCTCGCCCGTTCAATGTGTCGACGCGGTTTTGGTTTCCAACCATGCATTCTCGTGGCTCAGGGCCATGTTGCTGCACTTCACTGCCATCGCCATTCCTCATTAATTGAATCCGAACGATTCCAATTATCTCTCGATGGTCTTGCATGTATGTGTAAATTACTTTGATAGAGTGTATATGGCCGAAAGGGGGTCAGTGTATAGGTTGAAGCAAAAGACTATTATTCTTACTCACATTGCAACAGGCCTCGAGTTTAGTGTAAAGCAAAAACTAAGTTAAATTTTACTAAACTTGTTCACTAAGCTGATAAACAGTAACACCAGATGTATAAAACTTTTGAGATATTTCGTAATTTTTCAACTTGGTTTTATGATAGTTTGCTACTTTAGTTCACGAGTTAAGCATTGTTAAAAAAGTTTCTTTACTCGTTCCTCCAATTAATGTTGTAAAGTGCCACCGAACGTCTTTCACGTTCTCTGTTCATTGAGTCTGACATGGGAGCCATCATACCGTATCTCCCCCAAAGAAAACGTGCTCCGACGTTTACGTTCTACTCTCTAACATCGAACATAAAAAACGTGATGCATTCGATTATTCTATGTCGTATTCTAACGAATATTGGTGTTTTCTTTTCATTTGATGTAATCGATGCAATAGTTTTACAGCAAACGTTTTGTGCGAGGCTTCAGCTAGTACAGCTGTAGTACGTTATGGCTTAGTCTAATTAAACGATGGAATGATGGGCAAATGTTTGCCCTCTAACCAGTAACAATATGATTACACAGCATAGGTTTGGGATGATCGTGAACTTTGCATTAATGAGCAGAAAAATCGGATGGTAGTACATCAGTGGCGGAAGATCAAGCGGTTCACCACGAGTATGCAGGGATGGCCGTTCAAAATGACATCAAAAGGAAAACGAGAGAAAATTATACGATCCTGGTGTTCGATTGGAGAGTATGGCGCAAAGCATTTCCGACATTGAATGTGATACGATAGTGAAAAAAGGAAGACATTGGAAATAAATTATTTATGAGCATCAAAACCACATGGTTTGCGCTGCAGATCCCGTCGCCGAGGTCATCATCGTATTAACAATTGTCTTCGTCGTCTTGGTTTGCAATGTTTTCGAGTCTCTTCATTTTCTTTTTTTGTTTAAATTTTTTCCCCATCACGCTTTGGCGTGTTCATCTTTCGGTATTTGGAGCTTGAATAATTTCACGTGCAGACCAAGGTATTCTAGAAAAAAAATCACTCCATGTACAACGCATACGAGGCCTAACCGCATAAGAACACAACATTTTCCATCGCATTCGGCTCCAGAATCGCCAAAACTTGACGCAAATTTACTCAACATATCAACAGGTTCCATTGTTGCACTGGAACAGGTTTTCTGCCAGAGTAACGAGAGAAAAAAAATCAAAATATATAATGTAACAATTTTTCAATGCTCAAACCCTGCAAAGACGGACGCTTATATGTAAGTGGGAAACCAAGTTCAACCTGTATGCGATATAAAAAAATACTGCCACGTTTTTGTGCGAAATCTTTTAAAGTTTCGCTGCTAACCAATCAAAACTGAAGCAATGAACGATGGCTAAACTATTTGCGAAAAACGAACTCCAGCCATGCTTGATTGCCTTTTGCACTGTTTTCGTGAAATCATTGCTTGCTGATAAAAAAATAAGAAGTGAAATAAATGTAGCTGGTATTTATCTGTAGGCGTAAAACGGAAGAAAATTGACCGGTGGGGCGGTTTGACATAAAATTAATTTTAACAATCCTTCCAATTTCTTATGAAGCTGTATTGATGAATGGAAAACAATAAAGGTGGCTGCAGGTTGATGCCAAAAGAAATATTTGAAAGTTGTAGTAACTTTAACCACCTTTACAACAATTGGAAACAAAAGATCGTTTGCACTAGTTTGTGTATAAAGTAACCTACTTTTTTATTTAAAAATAAAATTATAAATGTTTATATTTTTTAGGGCAGTTAATCCGTATATGTCTTTCTTAACCATTGAGCTGGATAGTCAGTCCTTACTATGGGGTTCACTCTGAGATGTTGGTCAGGGTTCTTCGTGTGGGCGACTTGTGCCGTTACCATTATCCTACCTGGTCAATCCATCTAAATCTAAGTATTTTCAATATTTTACAAATTAATATGTTCCCAGTGTAATAGTTTTCATGAATAAATTATCATTTGCATATTAAACCATAATGCAAATTAAAACTTAAAATTCGATTAAAAACTATTTGAGCATTTCCAAATTACTTCTATTCTATATGAGTAACAATTCAGATGTACAAATTTTACTTATGATCGCTTAGTATAACGTTTTATTATGAATAGAACAACATAGACGAAACGTGAACATAAACATAGACGAAATACAGTAAATATTAATGCAACCCTACGCTTAATATGTCAGCCTAGAACCTTCAGGGACGCTGTTATAGAGACATGATTTATCCTATGTTTTGTAAAAATAGTTACAAATACGTACAGAAATTTTGTGCCTTGCTTTTATTTCGAGGGATCTAGCACTGACAATTGTGCTTAAATTTTCACTGAAATGTGTTTCAACAATATCTTTTTTTTCCGATTGTTTAATACCAAAACAAGTCTGAGGAGAAGGGGAAGAAGAAAAAAATACACCATAGCTATATTAATTTTTGTTTTTGTATGATTAGAAGGTTTGGTCGTATTAGATATAATTTACCTCGTAGCAGGATAGTGAGTCTATGCTACGGGAGAGCGGTCCGGATGAGATTTTGGTCCAGGTCCGTGTTGTGAAGGCCAGGCGTCTTTACCACTATCCCTCCGGGGCCCACAAAATATAAATAATTTATTCACGAAGCAGTCAATAGTGTTTTTTTTTAATAAAATATTTCTAATACTTTTTTGCCTTTTGTACAGGAATCATTTTCAAGGTCACTTTTTTCTAATGAACAAGTGTACGACAGATATTCTTAATTGAGTTAAATTATTTATTCTAAATATAATTAATTTAGGAAACAAAATTGAACATGAAATAAAACAAATGATGATCAAGTATGATTAAATTATGCTTTATTTTTATGGTTATAATACATATTCTGAACAAAGCATAAATTTAAAACCTTTAAAATAAAATAAAAATTTTTAAAATAAAAGGATTGAATCATGAAATATATAAAATCTCATACCTCACCTATAACTCTAGCATTAAATCAAAGGAGCGTTTTACATAGCGGAATTCAAAAAGACTGCGAATCAGATTATATTTTGTTGCTGTTAATCTATATGAGAACTGGACTGCTTCTGAGAAAATACCATATTAAGATTGAATAGTAAAATATCGAATAACATGGTACCATCGTTTTTTTTATTGACTACTGTAGTCAAGCGTTTTGCATAACCTGTTGGTAAAGGGAAAATGATGCGTGAATTGTATTGCATACTTTCAGGAGTAAACATAAATGTATCGTTTTTGCACAGTGGTCGATCCAAAGTAATCAGTGGTCGACTATATTAAAAATGTCTTTGGCTGACATATTTCAAGCAGCCGCTAGAAAATTTAATAAACTCATAGTCTTTCAGAAATATGCATCAAATAATTTCAAATTATCATATGAACTACACAATAAATTTGAAAGAGACTGCTTTGTTCACTTCAACTTGATTAATTCAAAGAATCTGAACTCAGCTTATTGGATATTTGAACTAAAAACTAAATTGAGTTAAGTTCCTCAAAAATAGTTGGCATAATAGGTAGTTGAGCCAAGGACAGAGTGAGAAAGAAACATTATAATTAGAACACTGCTCAAAAGTTTAGTTGACTAACTTATTTTTATTTCCTAAGCCACCATCACATTATTTTTTTCTTTAAAAACTATACTTTGCAATCTTATAGAATTTAAGATGATGTATATGAATTGTATACGAACTGTTCTATGATTAAGTTTTTGCATGTACAATTCTTATTGACAAATGCAATTCTGTTAAATCCTTTACCAAATTTGTGTTGGGAATAAATCTTCACCAAATTTTGAAGCATTTCAGTTTTTCTTCGTTTACGACGTTGCAACCTAGGGCGGCCTTTTTTGGCATTCCTGACTTTCGAGGCCCGCAACCGGAGAATCAGTTCTGCCCACGAGGGAATAGAATAGGTCCGAATAGGATTTGTACCCTGGTCCTACCATGTAAAGTCCTATGCTACTGGAGTTGTGTAGATTACTTTTTTTTTAAAATGGTTAGGATTTTATTTTACCAAAAATTTAATTTGCTAATAACTACCCTACAAACAATATTTCAGTTAAGTCCTATATATACCCATATATTAAGTACCCAATATATCCCATATATTTGTCGAATATTTAAAGTATGGAGAAGAATAGATAGCACTTTACCCTTTATTCCCCACGTGAAAACCAATTTAAACCCGGCTGTGATGAATCCCACCATGCTCGGAATTGCATTCACAAACGCACCATTATTGTGAGCGTTCTAAAAATGCCACACTGCCAAGGGATTACAGCGACACTTTTCTGAGGGTACCGGCTCTTGTTAAAGTCTATCTGAACACACGAAAATTGGACACCGTTCTGAATCAGACTTTATTGGGTGGGCCAGTGCGAATGGTCAATAGAGCGGGTTGTGTTTCACGCTAGATGAATGAATTATTATTCCAAAATGGATTAATGTATATTTAATAAACACGAGCATGGACCCGAACTTTATCATTTTATGTGCGAAAAGATTCCTTTGCCAAGGTTTTTTGAGGCCAGCGCATTCTTAGCACCGTAGAGCCTCGCTCGGTGAACCATAGAAAACAGTGCAAATGAATACAAGCAGTAATGATGGGAGCTGTTCATGATAAAATGCCGATTCACACAACGCTTAACTTTGCATGCAAATGATCGTAATAGCTAAAACAGTGTAGTGTGTATTTGGGTGTGATACGGCTAGAAAGACAGAACAGCCATAGCAAGCTATTTTATGGTACAGTTGGCCAAATATCATTGTAACGTAGAAATAGTCAGGAGTGAAGAGAAACCATGATGATGATGGTTCTCCAGCGTTTATGCTATAGAAGGAGAGGTATAATGGGCCTAGACGGATTCCTTACATTCATGTTCTGCCCTTTAATCGTTGTAGAATTGTCAAGAGCTGAGAATAGCACCTATGAAACAAGTCTAAATCAAGATAAAAAGCTAAGAGTGATCTATATAACGTATGAAGTATATGATATGTGCAACATGTAATACGTGTGAATTGTTTCTAAATTCTTTTGATGCTTAGGATTATTTGGCCTAAATCAGAATTAGAAAGCACCGTAATTCAAACACGTTGATAAGTTTTTATGCATTTCTCTTTCTTACTCAACATTGAAAGCATCGGAGAAGGCCCTGGCATCAATAAATATTCTCTATGGTTCAGGTCAAAATGACTACGAGAGGATGACAAAATTCCAACGGTTGCCATAGCTAAGGCATATGTTAATTTATGTAGTTCAAATAGTGATCAAATATGCGAAATATGATTTACAACCGAACTCATAAACAACGCGATCTGGCTCCCTACCGGAGACGGTGAATACAAGGGACAGTTGCAATGGTCAGATGGATGAACAGTCGACTGACCATTGCTGTCAGCGGGAGTGATGGAAAATTGTTTCCTCAAAAGCGGAAGCTCTGTGTTCCGGTCATTATGCCTTTCTTTCCTACTTCGATTCCATTTCCCTTATGTTTTGTGCATGGAGAACGAATGAGCAAACATAACGCGAAACGTAGGTCCAGCGCAAATGTAAACAAATTATAAAAAAGCAAGTCCACGTGTGTGCACAACCCAGCCTCCTGTTGGGCGCTTGCACTAGATGAAAGTTGGATGCATTGTATTTTGTAGTCATTTGAGCTGTGCGTTGTTTGTGTTTTGTGGGTTTTAATAGTCATACCGCTCATGCGTGGAGTTTTTTGTTTTCTTTTTTTATCAGTTCAACAGAAGCTTTGAGAGAGTTTTTGTGTCAGTTTCATAACACGTGTTGCTGTGAAGCTTGTGTACATCATGCAATTCTTTAAAAAAATCCAATTTACGACGACACGCGGAAATTTTGTTAAGCAGATATGGATTGTAAAATAATAAAAAAAAAACAAACAAACAATTAGAAAGCAGACACAATAAACTTACAGTCGGTAACTATTTCGTCCAGCTGTTTAAGTTTGTAGAATTTGATGGTTGATTGTTTGGTTGATGGTTGATTGATGGTTGACCATTGTTTTTGTCTTTTCGATCAACTCAACGATCTAGAAATAACTACCATTCCTTTTAGCTTTTAGCACAGCAGAATAATGTATTAAAACAAATTCGGCACGCATAACTATGTTTGTCTAGCGCAAGTTCCCAATTTTTTTATTTGCTGACGAAACATTGAGGTCACTTTAGTTTTTCCTTCTTCAAACGCAGTAACTAGATCTGGAACTTTTTTGGAGATCTGCTCTTTCTCCAGAAGTAAGAAAATATGTTTTTATGCTATTTGCCTGTATCCGTTATGACACAAGCGTAAGAAAAGTTGAAACACATCTGCAGGTAGAAGTTTTCATCTATGTGAACTCTAGATGATTTAAATTATGTATTGTATGAATTCGTTTGTACACTGAAAACATTGAATGGCAGGTCATTTGTAGCAAACATCGTGTAAACTGTAAGAAAACTGCAATATTTTATATATACTGTCGGCACTACATCGAGACAAGAACATTTTGAGTTTTTTTTTTCTATTTTCATTTTAGAAGCAGAAGCTAACGATGAAATTCGAGAACAATGTGTCGTCATATTTTGATCGGGGAAGCAACTAAAAAGTCAGTGAAAATATAACTGATTTGGGAAACATTGTAATGTGTTAGCCCAAGTTTATGGCATGGGTATGAAGCATGGAGTTATGACAAGGATTCTCCATCAAGGAGAATTAACACACCATGATTTAGCAATAGCTTTCCCTGCCTTTCCATACTAACCTGAAATGAACAATTGATTCAAAGAGAAGATAGTCATTAATGATCTTACGGCTGTATAAATAGTAAATTATTTTCAGACTGATAGGAAGGAATTCTATGAACATGACAATAGGATTCAACTTATTAGCATCGAAAGCTTTATTTTAGACAAATTAATGAACCGCAATCGACAAAAGAGTAAGTTGTCTATTTCACACATCTGTAAAAGGGTGAAATATTTTTCTATAGACCAGGTTAGAGTACAATAAAAATGTTTTAACTGAGATTATAACCATTTTATGAGCGAACTCTAGTACATCTCGGAGTGATGTGCTCTTAATAGTATGCCAATTATTCTTCTCCATCCATAATACACGATGACTCATGAAGTAGATGGAGAAATTCCTTGTACAACAGTTCGTTCTCACTGTATCCACACTTCAAGAACGGAAAATTAGTTCTGCTTTATTAAAACTTTCATCAGTTATCAACAACAGTTCGTTGTTGGACATTCGCTCCGGAATAAATGTTTGTTGTGCCATCAGCATCATTCATTATCTTGTGCCAACTGAATGTACAAAGGATTTCCCTATCAAATCGTCTTTCGTCCTTCATTATGGAGGATTGGTGTACAGTTTCGTTGTGGATTCGAATTCACATTCTGCCAATGTCAATGAGCGCAACAGTCATGGAACTACTGAACCGGAACTGCAGAAGAACGTTTTAGCAACGAAAATAAACCATTCCACACATAGGAATCTGGCAAGGATTCGTAAGCTGTAAAGAACTATTATATTTTACTTCCATTGGGGAGTTTACTCTTCCTGTCGGTTGCTGACGCTTATACATCCAAAACTCAGCGAACTGGGTGCGATAGGACAAGGAGGAACAAATGTCTTTTAAAATGTGTAGACTGCGTACATTCTATAGATACATACTTCTCCCATCTACAAAAAAGTATACTCGGAAAACAGCTTCCAAACCTTTCGAAATAGCATCTAGAGGCAAATGGGGCAGACTACTACAGATAAATGGATTCGTTTGGAAAAAAATAATAATAAATAGAGTAACAAAAACTGTGAGCAAACTTTTTTCATGTCGAATAGTTTGCGCATCCACTGGTTTGTATCCATCCCATTGAGTAGTGGTTGGAAGATATCAATTCACTGTCCAAATGTATGTTTTCTACGAATTCTTTATTGGGAACATGGGATTCAGTTGGTCCAGTAAGCGATAGTGCTATTCATGGACGCATAAGTGCTGATTTATCAACAAAATATAAGACCGCTTCGCAACGAGGGTGACAGTAAGATAAGTACAAATACAGTGCGGCAATAAATGAACAACTTCATAATAGCCAGAATATAATAGAGAAAACTAAAACTGGTTGACAAAATCCGGACAAATAATAAGAAATTGATTACAAATTTTATTCTTCTGAATGATTATAAGCAGATACTAACGACAGTTGAATCTAAAAAAAAAGTCTTTTAACGAACGTTTTTCTTAATTATTGTCAAAAGCATGGGTAGTAACACCAATCAAAGCTTTTAAGTGTATTTTATTATATTCTTTAATTGTATACAGTGTTCGTTCTTACATAACATAACAATCTCAATATAAACTTAATTCGCAAATTCACTGGACCAAGTGAAAGCTATTGATTTTGTGTATTTGTGACTTTCAGTTCTTCAATAAAGGGGTTGAGGAAAACTTAAAAAAAAATATTTTCATAAAACTGGTGTTTCGCCTTTTCCTAGACGTAGTGTGGAGTCATATTTCTATACTGCAAGATTATACTTGCCCAAACGAATGTTGATCTATGGGTTGAGCTTCGGGGCTCGCATCTATTCAGAAGAATCTTCAAAGAAACATCTTTGACCTACAACTGTACAAATTCACACTCTTCGACATGCTTCATGTATCTCCATCACAAATACTACTGGTAAATAGTGAGTGAAAATTCATACCAAAGCTCTTCATCACTAGTGCATACCATGATAGTTCAACAACAAACATTTGTTGACGCAGTGCCAAATACTTTTGTTTTTTTTTTCTTTGTGGACGGAACAACGCTGATCTCATCGAAATCGTTCTTCCGACATTCGTAACAAAAGTCATCGAAATAGTTGTTTTCCTCATGGATCGAGCAGATCATTGAGCTAAAATTGTGAAATCACTAGGAGTACGTGCGGTTTAAGCGAAGCGGCAGGAAACGAGAGTATTGGTTTAATTTATGGTTAGTTTTCCATTTTGAAAATTAATCCTTCATTTGATTGTCGTTCAAGCTTTTCTTTGATTCGTTGGTAGTTTCTTTTCTGCTTCTTTTCTAAAATCAATGCGACAATCACTGCAGCGGTACATGCAGATGAGTTTGTTTTTTTTTCATCTATTTCCTTTCGTCGTTTAAAATCGACTAGATGGAGTTGTGCAGAGTAGTGATTTGGGATATTTGATTTTGGACTGGTTTTATCTAGTTATACCGTTGGATAAATGGTAAAGAAATCGAAATATTCACATTACAGTCATGAAATTTATGTATTATTTATTCTTGAAACTTGAATTTCCATTTTCTGACACGTTCGTTCAATATATAAAATATATTTTATAGTTTTTTCTCCATTTTGTAATGTTTTAATGTTGCAAATCTGAATAAGCTCAATGAAAGATTTAATTCACCGCTCATATTTTGAGCATCTAATTCAACAGTAAACTTCATAGCTGATTTGTGTATGTGTTTTTTGTGCGCTACACTTAATCGGAAATTCATATTGTACATCAATGTGAATGCGTTCATGAAACAGTATAGAGTATTGTTTATCATGCATAAAGTAGCGATAAAAGCGTATCCGCTTCGAACCATTTATATGGTTAACAGTATTGCCAAACAGCCAAGATTAATATTTCCAAGTAATCTAAATCTAAATTTATCCTATTGCACTTACCACGTTACAAATGTAGGATTGAGCTACGATGAAGAACTCATCTAGCTAAGACGAGTTTGTCCAAAAACAGCGTAAAATAAGGCTAGCTATCATTGCATGCTCCATAAACGGGAGGAGGTCTATAATGAGCTTGTAAATGATGTGTATCACAATACATTTGCAATGGAGCTCAACAGCAGTTTTGGGGCTCGGAGAATTGTGAAGAAAACTATTAGCGTCCACCATTTTCTCGTCTAACTTTTTCCTTCAATGTAAGTTTTCAAGTATATTTTACTATTGTTTCACAGTTAATTGAAGTTCGTATCATATGTACGGCAAAAACGTTTCTTTCGGAAATTATGTAATGAAGTTTTTCATTCATGAACTGAAACATCAACTGTTGAATAATCTACTGATTACGCTAGTTTTGAAGAATTCACTACAAACATTTATATATAAACGTATCTGTGAAACGTATGGGTAAAACGAAGATGAAAGCTGGGCCGTTCTCACACGACAATATCGGTCTTAAATCCCATCCACGCCGTGCCGGGAATCATAAATAGATGTAGTTTCATAAAAGAAAAACTTGTAGAATGTGGTTAACCGCAACAGGATAGTCAGTTTTGTGTAGGAGGGACGATCTGGATGAAATTTAATATTCGGTGCTACCGTGCAAAGACCAGCGCCGTTTATCGCTTTGACCACTGCAGTTCCTCGCATATATGAACAATAAATCCCATTGCATAGTTCTATTTATTGAAAAGTACTTTAGCTAACGTCATTCTATAACTTTTTACCCATACGATACATACAATGTCTCTTAAACATGTATACGATGGCTGTGTTAGTTTAATGAAATGAATGAAAGATTCATTACACATGTTCACTGAACATAAACTAAGTTATTATGAACTTACTCGTGAGTGAATTACAATTCCCTCCAAGCATGAATTCATTTGACTTCAACCTTTTACCCACAGTATGGAAGCAAAAACTGGGAAAGGAAATAAAAAATCCTTATTTATAGCCATGCTGAATAGGTTGCTCTACTGATGATAGCACGGAAACGACAGCGTAATGAACCGTTGCCAGGACAAACGAAATCTCAGCAATCGTATGGGAAATGTTCTACTTCTGGCGTCAGCATGTCGCCTCAAAGCGGCAGCAGTGTGTATTGTGCTAGCAGCGTGTATGAACCGAGAAAAGAATTCTTGCGAAATCTTTATAGAGTAATGTTTGTTTCCTTCCGCCGCTATTCGTTTCTGTATCGACGGATTCGTACATCGCTCGAATCAGTAAAGCATCTATTGAGAAACCGTGGATAACTTTTTTCTTCATGCCACGGATGAATCTTGCTAGAGAGGAAGAATATGACTCTGCCTGGTGATACCAGACAGAAATTCGTTTTTAAGTTTTTTTGTATGGAGATTTCGTCAGCATATTGGATCCGGAAGTAGCTGGTACATTCACTGTGGGTAGGACCAGATATACAATAAGAACAAGCGTTGACGAAACAAGCTTTACGCGATAATTTACACGAAATTATCGTACCCCACTCCACAAACGCTCGCTTCGAGTTCAGTATGATCACAGTGCGCTTCATTGGATCGCGAACATAATTAATCCTGAACACGCGACACGCGGACGCTAAACTTTGTCGCCAAGTGACGGATGAAATAGCGAGGGGATTGTAGAGTGTTGCAGCTTTTGGAAGGTGCTGGTGCTTTAGTACCTGTATCACAGCAACAACAGCAAAAAATCACATAAATTACTTTGAATCCGATTTTGGCACGATTTGGACCTCACACATGGCTGACTGGAGGGAATGATACCGCTTGCTGAACAGAAATAAAGGGGCCGAAACGTAGGAACGACGTGATACCTTACGGCTTTTCATTTCGCCTTCATAATCTGTGCCTGTGGGAATGACCAATTACACACTGCGGAGGACGATGTTAGAAGCCTGAAATGAAGGCGCGATATACCACGTAAGAGGTTAGGCGTTGCCATATTATACGAGAAGTCATTACACCTTTAGCGGACTTCTTCTTTCGACCCCTTCTGGTGGCACATGTTTTCATCAATATCTTTGACGAAGATGTAATTGTTGTGAATCGTTAAATCAAAACACGATCAATCAATAAAATTTTATTACACTTTCTGTTTGAGTAGGCATGTTTCAATAGCTGGTTTCCTTTTGTATATATTCCTTCTTTCCTGTTTCACCGTTTATCGATCTTTACACTTCATATGTGTCGTCTTTCAAGCGCGAGGTGCTTGCAAAATGCACCTCTAGCCGTGCGATTTCTCCAATTTCGGATTTACACTGCGTATGTGCCATTTTATTAGTTTTGTGTTTTGTTTTGCACATTTACTATGCCCAAACAGGTTAGCGCGAGCGCGTTTAGTTGTAGCTCCCGAATATAGTTGATGGAAGATATGCGGAATACTAAACAGAATACGAGTTATCATCAACTAAGTTTTTGGCTTAAAGTTAAAAGTTTCAAACTATTTGTCTCAATAACTGTTAGATTCTCCAGATAACAACGGTTTGTTGAAAGTATAGAATAGTAAAAAACGGGACGGCCCGGTGGGAGAGTTGTTCGGCGCCGGGCCTTCACACCACGGACCGGGGTTCAAATC
>KI422473.1:136727-149521 GCA_000473375.1 Anopheles culicifacies
AATTGTTTGGGGCGGTTCGGTGGCCGAGGAGACTGAGGCGCCGGTCTTCGAACGGACAGGACCGAGGTTCGAATCCCATTCGGGCCGCTCCCCCGTACGCTGGACTGACTATCCTATTGCGGGTGCTTGCTAGTCACGGAAGCCAGAAATGGCAGGCCAAGACCTCTCGAGGTTGTAGAGTCAGAGAAGAAGAAGAAGAAGAAGAAAGCGGAATTGTTTAATGAAAGTTTTATTATTTGATAAGCTAGCTGTCTTTGAGGACTACGTGCCACCTTATTAATCATTATGGCACACAGGATAACAAGCTGGCTAAAACTTTGAATAACATAAATGACTGAAACGTTGGATAACATAAAATATTAGCATTCGATATTTTTTACGAAATTGCAGTTATAAATCAAACTTGATATTTGGATATTTTCGTTCTTGCCTGCAACAGTTATTTTGAAACATTCAAATTTCAATCGGCACTAATTACGCATTGTGAGTTCTCTGGAATATTATATTGTAATACATCAGTCTTCATTTCGGCAGTTCCATTGTATAATAATAAATGTTTTTTTCCGTATGATACCGTAATAAAGGATGAAAAGGACTTTAGGGTTTAACAGAAGAAACGAATTTATTTGAAATAACGTTTTTGCTCGAGAGACAAAATCATTACCTTTTAATATCCAAGAATTCGGAACGGCCGTTCTTTATGAACAAAAGCAAGATGCAACGCCTCACGATTATTTTTTTTATGTGTACCTCATTGTACGTTTTAAAACGATTATCTTTTAAAACCAAGCTTGAAAACACTGTTTAATAAGAACGCCTACTGAATAATTACTTTTTGTTCAGTTTCGTTGTCATTGTCAGAGAGGGCATCAGCATCGAACATGTTCTTTAAACAAATGTTGAGGTTGTTTTCTGGAAGTGTGTTGATTTTACATAAACTAGCTTTTAACTCATTGAGTTTATAATTGTTTATTGTAAATTTAACATTTTTCCCAATGCTGTGAATTGGTGAACATATTCACGAAAGATCTTTATTTCAAGTACTACTACTCCTAATGGTTGCTGCTGCTTCCTCCGCCATTTTCCAAGGAACGATCCTTCTTTTCCGAATGCACTTTACAATATTTCTAGCATGAAAAGAGTCTAGATGCATCGATTAGATTTTTAGTTTGGTAATATTCATCGAACTGAAACAAAGACAAATCATGGAAAAGCTAAATATCTGAACAGAAACAGCGTTTGGTGAGCTATAAATCTTATGTAGTGTGACGATGGAAGGCTCGAGCATCTTTTTGTTTTCTACTGGCACCAACAAAAAGCATTCATCTTGATCTGTTTGGTACGAACGAACACATCTAGCCATAGTATGCCAAGTATCCAAGTGTACGAGGTTAAGTTGAACTTTACGGATCATGGAAGCTTGTGAAAGATAAATTTTTTACGCACATATAAATCGGAAAGCCCGCGTATCCCTTCGAACACTGACAGCGTTGAACCTTTTAGGGACGCATTGTACGCGGCAGCAATGGCGGTGCGAATACGCTACGGAATGGAAGACCAATAAATTTTCATCTCGGCCTGAGCGCACAGGTTTTCCGGATTTTCCTTTCCGGATCCGCCATCGTCGTCGTGTATTTGCGTTCGAGCGCGGGAATTCAATAAACCATTTCCCTTCGCAGGACGCGATTCGCGAGTGGATTGCGTTGGTGCTACTCAGCGAATTTCTAAACTATGCATCCAATCACAGGCCATGGACCAGCCCAGTGCAGAGTAGGTACAAGGGCGCAGGATGAAACAGTGCCATCGCTATACTGAACGGTTGGTTGCATTTAGTTGCAGGAACCCAAGCTATGCGTCCTCGCAGCGTGTGACGTCGGAATTGCGAACGCATAAAAACAAATAAACCACCGCTGCACAGGAATTCGTTACCAACGCGTAACGGAAGTGGACTGACTCTAGGAATCTTTGCCAACCGCTCGAACACACAGTCACCGTGAATTGAGCACGTATGTAAAAATGTTATTTAATAACTGTTTATATGACATTCCACTAAATAAAATAATGCATAAATTACGGAATAGTGCACAATAAAGTGAAACTAAAAATGAAATATGTCCACTGAAACGACACATGGGTGTTCTAAAGGTATTTTTTGTGATGCCCTGCCGAAACCGCATCCGTGTTTATACGTATGCACGCGTGAATGCACGCACGAAAATACGCATCATATGCATCCGTTAGCTCGACGGAAAACAGCAGTAAACTCAAGCGCGACACTATTGCTCTTGCGAGACAAATTGGTCTTTGTGTGCAGTGGCACTTTGGGCCATACAGCCCTTGCAAAAACACCAACTAAGGACGGATCATGGAATATGACCCATGATGCTGCTTCACAATGGTCATGACACTAGGATTAGGACATAAAAGACGATAGGAAACATAATTTTAAATGCAGTTCTAGTGAGTTGAAAATTGAAAATGCTTTTGGCACAATTTTAATTTAGCAATGCTACGACTATGAACATTATCACAAATACTCTAATCAGCAAATATAACGTTCAGTTTTTAGTCAAAATGATTATTGCACTATCACTGTGTGATTCTTGTGCAGTAAAATCATGATGACTGTTTGAAAGGATTTCACACCATGAGTTTAATCTGTGACGTAAATGACGTAGCCTACGCTTTTCAAAAAGCATGACTATTCAGCGCACCCATATTGTACCCATTTGGTTTAGCGATGGATCGATACAATGCTCAGCAAGACCCCTTGGAATGATTTTTTTAAAACAAATTCCAAAAACCTTTGCCCAATACTTACTCACAAAGCTGGTCGTAAAGAATCAACCAAATCCACTGATTTATTGACGACAATGGGCAGGATGGATGAAAGCTAGTAGGAAATTCAAGAACACTGCTGTAGGATAAGGAAACCGTTTTTTACTGCTTTAGGTGTAAAGGCTTTGCATCTTGGTTGCAAAAAGCAATAATATTCAATAGTACCGCGTACACACTGTTCACAGAGAGCCAAAGGTTGGAATCCTTTCAATAAACAACTAATAAATTTCGTCTTCGGAAAATGGATATATTCATGTTTGTATGTACGTATCTGTTCCTTATCGTTTTTATTTTAAACAAATTTCTTCCCAAGCTTCGGGTGGCTCAATCCGAAAGGCTAGCATGATTGTACCACCAGATGTGTTCAAAGACGTTGAAAACCATTCGAGTTCCGAATACGTGGGGAAAACGGTACGCCACAACCAATT
The DNA here is from genome assembly GCA_000473375.1 of Anopheles culicifacies. Taxonomy (NCBI): domain Eukaryota; kingdom Metazoa; phylum Arthropoda; class Insecta; order Diptera; family Culicidae; genus Anopheles; species Anopheles culicifacies. Next base: position 139,994 of record KI422473.1, read on the forward strand.
GTGGTGCATTTCTATCCTGGACAGCTGATGTCTGTCCAACAGCCAGAATCGCTGCCATAGTCCCTGATGCGTTTAACAAAGAGAAATACGAAACGATTGCAATAGGTAATCCCAACTAATAACAGCGATTTAAATTGAAGAAAGCTGATCAGCAAACACATCAGTCAGCTATGCGATCTCATGCCGACGATCATAGCACTTAGGTGCGGCACTGTTTAACAAAACATTTAAACAAAAATATACACAATGCATCTTCTACTGCTAGCACGATGTTTAGAGTACAGAGCTGGATGGAAGAAGTTATAAATAATAATTTAAAATGCAAGTTTCGACTAAATGGTTTCGTTGGTTTTACGGTTCGTAATGCATTCGGTGTAGTTTCTTACTAAAGAGCTACACCCAAGTGAAAACGATGCGAAGCCATAGATGTATGCAAAAGTGTTGTTAATTAGCGGAGAAAGATTAATGCCTTGCTTCATATCCCTTTTGCGGCCATTGAGCTTTCTTCAAATGTAGAGGTTTTATAGAGAAACTGAAATGTCTAGAACTGTTTCTGGTTCGACAAGGAATTTGCAAGCAGCGGTAACAGCTGGAAAGTTTGAGTATGCTTATGTTCCGCCGAACAACATTCGGTAAAGATGTTCCTTTTCCGTTCGCAGATTCTAGAAAACCATATTGCATGGTTTCTTAAAACTGGTAACACCTACTGCTCGCAAGAAGTGAGTTTGGATCTCGGCAGAAATTCCTTCATCTAGGTAATTATTCGTGGCCGAACTGTGTGCCATTAACGGGACTGAGAATGATAAAGTTGTTCAACCAAAACGGGCGGAATACACATGGCTTTTTATATAATTTTATTTGTTGTTTCAATCGTCACTGAGAGTATGCCTACTTAAGACGCATACTATTCGAATAGAGACTGAATAGAGCATAATATTCGGAAAAGCAAAATAAAAAGAGACTCGATAGTCAACAGGATAGTAGAACCAGCTAGAGTGAAACCCAGTGCTAGCAGGACAGAAAGCTGCAGTATAAATAACTTACATATCCCACCCGGGAAGAGGAAAATGAAAAAAGTACTTCGTTGATGTTAGCACAGCAGTTTCATAGAGTGATGAGTTTAAAAAAATCCTAACGAGATGCAATTGCGAATAGGATCGAGTTCTAGTCCCACATGAGCTTTGTACCAAACTGATGCTTAACGGTTCTAGTTATGACAACAGTTTATTTGACATTTTCTTTAGTGAAGTAATTTGAGGTAGTAATAGTAATAGTGAGTAAACTATTTTGTATTGTATCTGTTAATTTATTGAAATAACAAACTATCAAAATTTTGACCATACGGTTGCGTAGCCGTCATAATGGAGTAAATAAATAAATAATAAATAAATTATCAAAATTTAGTAACAATGATGCCACTAGTCTTCACATGACTGGATGGTTATGATACCCTTCCGAGATGTACCCAAAGACATTATACATGAAAATCAAGTGAAATGACGAACACACTCAAGAACTTTTTATACTCTTTAGTAAAAATGAGGAATAATAATCCAATTCCAGCAATCCAACCAAATAATCTAACTCCTGGACTTTAGTAAATTTCACCGCTTTAACAAATTGTTCTATCGTTTTAAGGAGATTATGTTACAGTTTAGTACATTTTGATTCCGCTGATTTTGTGACAGATAATCTATAAACACAAAACACAGATGAAAAAAAAATATCCGAACATAATCACACAAGTATGCTTGTTTAAAATAGCCCTTCTTCCACGTTCACGATCTTACGTCACGTTAAATTTATTACCACTGATACCGAAAAATAAAAAAAAGATTTTTTTTTCACTCAAAAGTGTACTGAACACAATCTATTCGTAGGGAAAGATCTGTGTGATACACAGTAGAAAAGAACTTATACATACGAATTTTGAAAAAAAAAGTAATGAAAGGCACCAATGATAGCATGATGAACGGATGAGAGCACTCTTGTGAATGTGGTAGGAAATGCAATGCAAGACGAATATTTACCTTTATTTCTAATGTTCAGTGTTGGTTCTGCACCTTCAACCTTCCCCTTAGAGAGAAAGAAGAAAAGAAAAAGCAAGAGAGATAGAATGCAAAATGAACCTGTACCGGTTGAAGAAGTTGGATGTATTTAACAAGCGCCACATCAAGCATACGCACCATGAACGAAAGAGATAGTTGCCTAGAGTAGCCCTGAAAATTAGCGAAAAGAAATCGAAAAGGAAAGGGAGCGTCAAGTAGGATGAAATTAGGGTACTTCTTCAATTGGTTTGATCCTCAAATGATGCTTTTCATTGGCTGGAAGATGTGCAAGATATAAATCACCTCCGATGTGTTATAATACATTTTGATTTAATATCAAACTCCGGATACATTATGGAGAATAATGATGGCCAATGGAATGGGAACATAAAAAAAACACATAGATACACAAACACGCGTGCACATACAAGAGAAAGGCGCAAACTAAAGAATATAAAATTTTATTCAGAGCGTAAGTTTCACCGAAAAAAAGAAAGGTGTGAAATAAAAATTATGCCGAATTAAATTATTTTCGACCGATAAATGATATATTTTTACATGCGAATTTTCACCGTTTCATAAAATTAGAATAAAATGTTAATGTTTTTGATTAATGTGGAGTTATTAACGTACAGTAAGACTTGAGAACTTAAAACAAAATCATAATAGATCGAGTAGAATAATTATAAGAAAAGAATTTTCAAAACCAATGTTACCACTGTTGGCAGTCGTTGACTAAATGTGATATTGACGTTTGAGTTTACAAACTTTTCAAGCCACCAGAGATAGCCAAATTATTGCAATAAATTACTTCATTAAATAAGACTCCAGGTACCAGAGCGATAACAAAGCTAACACCTAAATCGCCTCCTTGGCTGTGCATCACCGTGTCGATGAATGATTGTTTTTGGACAAACGATGCATTTTGGGCTTTTTGCACAGGGTTGCTTTTTTATTTGCGGAACACATTCATCTTGTTTTTCCTAGCATCGCAATGGCTTCTGCTGGATGTATGTGTATGTGTGTGTGTGTGATCTACTGCACCGAATTTTTGCAGCTCACTATATACGTTGGCATCCATATTTATCAGTATTATGATAATAAGTCTCGATCTTGAATAAATTTGAAATAAAATTGTTACGCCACGTCAAGCAAACGTGATATATTTGTTGATTTTTCCCAATAATTTTTCTCTTTCGTACAGTTTTTATTGGGATTTTCCTTCTTCTCGTATCAGTGCTTTTCCCCGGTTGCGCAGCTCCTCTCATGGCGACCGGCAGTTTTCCAAGGCTCTCTGTCTTTCTTTTATGCGACTTCCATTATCAGGAATTCGATAGCGTCTTCGTGCTACTTTTTGGCACCCCCTTATCTGGTAAGATGATTCTCTTTTCCGTTTTCCCATTTGTGTGATTCTTTCTTTTTCGTTTCAACAAAGGCAAGATATTTCCTCAAGTCCTATCCATAGTGTCCTCGAGGCGCTTCCGTTGCTGCTGCTGATGCTAAATCCCCGCACTCCCTCAGCACACATTTTCACAGCATTTCTGACCAAAATAACTTTCTCGAGGCACAGCCTCCGGCTGACGCGTCCTTCTAGACGGTCGGATACTCGCAACCAGAAGTATCAGCAATAGATCTTCCTTTCTCATGAAAATTTATTGCTGTTCTTTGCAATTTTCTTTTTCTGACATATTTTATCTTTCTTCTTCAGCACTGTTCCAACACCCTCGAGTTGTAGCAATGAGACTGGTAGGCAGGGCCACCAGGCTACCATTTTCGTCAAATGTTTCGAATTTGGTTGGTTTTCCTCATTCTGCTTGAACGCGGAAAAATATTGTAGATACAATATTAGGATGGACCAAACCGAGGGCACCAGTTGGGATGCCAACCAATATCCTTGAGATTGTTTCGTTCGGGTATGTTGTTATGTAATGGGAATGGTAGCCTTTCTTTTGGATAAGACGTCGTGAGCCATTTAAATGTGCTTGCTTCGCAGTAGCAATACAACCCTCGATCAATACATGCTTGAGGGATACATCTTAGGTGAGCGCTGACCACAATGAGTTGCGAAGCTCTAAGACGGAGAGTGGAGTGAGAAAACAAGATTTATTATTTGCTAGCATTTTGTTTTCGTAGCAGGATAAGGTTTTTGTGTTATATTTGGGTAATTTATGAACTAAATTAAATCAATTTGAACAAGTATGTGCTAGTGGATCCTTTATATTTTTCTTGTTCGACTTTCAAAGAAGAAAATTTTCAAAAGTGTACATATATGACATGAATCTTTAACATTAATTTTTTAAGATTAATGTTTAAACAGCATGACAGTCACTACTTTTTTACGAATGCAGTAGTAGTATAGCAGTGAACAAACATTTCGTTATTGTAATCAATCGGCATTTGAAAACAATTCGAGGCGTGTAAATATGTCAATCAATTAATTGCATTTCTATAATTTTCATTTGCATTGTTAGGCTTTGTTATAGGTTCACTTATAATTATGGGTAAAAAATGGTTTCACTCTATTCAACATATTTTGTAACATTAACTTAATGATCATGAAATAAAGCTTGCGTTTGTACTTTCGACTCGCTGAAATAAAAACGAGGCTAACGTCGCCGCAATCCAATTAAAATGACACATGATTCCCGTTAATAACAAGGTGATAATACAAAAAAGTTATCCAGCGATCCTAAAGCTTAGCGATGGCCTAAGGATCTATGAGTAACTCCAACCCTGCTACATGCGTTGTAACGCAACAGCTCAGAATTTCATTATTTTAAATTAATTACATAAGCAATCAACTATCCTAGCTGCCCATGTCTGAGCAAGGTGAACGCATTGTTTCGTTGGATGGAAAATGTAACAGGTAACAAGCCTTTGCAAGAATCCACCAGCAAGAATTAACCATCAAGAGCGTTAATATTTCAAATGTAAGCAAATTCATTAATCATGTAATGAAAATGATTTTAAATTGTATATCTTATCGTTTTAGTCATGTTCACTATTCATTTTCCTTCTATCTTTAATATTTTGAAACATTAAACAGTAATGCATAAACAATTTTAAGTTTGTGCATAATTTTATATTACTTATACTGTATCCATATAGGCACGTCTTAAAAAGACTTTAGTATACGTGCGTTAGCTCATAGTTAAAATTGTTAACTTATATTTCATAATAACAGGAATTCAATTCCCGTTTCCAGTTTGACAAATAAACAATAGATGGTACAACTTCACTTAACAAAATTATATGACACTGGTTTCCACATTGTTGTAATTCTATTTTTATGCTGCAAAAACAAAATGGATCAGTATATAGCTTCACTGATACCGCAACACCTTATTAATGCTACACTTTACCCACTCAACTGTTCAATGTGTCGAGAATGGCCTATCTTAACCCATTAGTGACCGTCGTTGAACACACACAGTAAAAGCCAATAGCATTACTAAGCCAATAGGACTCTTCTGCTCGATTCCCATTGGGCTCACCGTGGACGACAACGATCTGCGAAGCAAAGCGCGTTTTAAATTACAAACTCATTAAAATTTAATTTTTGCATAAATAAGAACACCGGTTCATTTTCCATCTTGTTCACAGTGCCATTTTTCACGAAACCGTAGACATACTTCTTGGCGTGTCAGGATTTTCCGTGGAATTATCTTCTTACCTCAGGGGTAAAAGTAACCGCAAAAAGTAGATATGTGCACGTTGAAGTTGAAGCGTTGAACATGGCCCCAAAAAGTATGAAACCATCAAGGTGCAAGTGGAAAATAGAGAAGAAAATTAAGGATCTTATTTCGAAAATGAGTGCTAGGCTACTGGACCTGTTGCTATCTACTTATTTTATGTTGGAGTGGAGTTACATTATATAGTTAAATATAGTTAAATTTTTTAAAAATATTCTCATTACACAAGTTTTAACAAAAAACAAGGTTGTTACTGCACTTTACATTAAATCATATAACATCCATTCGAATAAACAAAACGGTATGGCAATTCATGCATTTCATAATAAGTAAACAATATTGTATTTCATCACACAAGCACTTGTTTCATCCAATAGCTATGGGATTGGACATAGCTGCCACTGATTTATGGAAGGTAAGATTAATCAGGAAAAATAAATTGGGAACAGTAATGACTGAAGGCAAAGTTTGTTTCCTTTCTTTCAGCCTATCACCAACCCTGCTTTCGTATTCCTTCTTTTATCCTAGTTCTGCTGGAAAGGAAAGGAAGATAAATTTATAGAGCAAAGTTTTATTATTTGTAGAAGAAAACTTTTGCTAGATATTTCTTTTTTTTGTGAACCGGCAAATCTCGTTTTCTTTGTTTCTTCTGAGAGAAAGGAATCGCATGCGCTAGCTGCAATAGAAGGGCTCAATGACGGCATTTTGGTGCGAGCACGTACGTGTGCTAAATTTTCCGTTAAGTCGCGTAAATTTAATGAAAATTTATTGTTGCTTCCTGTGGATCATCATTATTCAACATGGTACCGGTTCGGTTTCGCTGGATGTTCAAATCTCCCGTGCAAGTTTAGAATGATGTGACGACATGAACGCTGTAGGCCATATCATTCATGTTGCTGAGTCAATTTTCGCATAGCATATGTTTTAAATGCCTACCGTATTTTTTCCTCTTTTTAATACGCTATGCGTTTGAAGGATGTGGATGAATGTATTTATGATTTAAAGAAATAATTTGTGATAGTTTGGCAAAGAAGCATCCTTAACTATTTGTTTGAAAACATTATTAAGGAGTAAATAAAGTTCGTCTCCATAGAATGGTTATAGAAAATGGTTGAAAAATTTCCAAACAGATTTTATTATATTTTAAATGGAAAAAATGACTTTAAGAGGCATCGGAAGCAAATTCGTTTAGCTCGGTGTATGGTTTTCTATGTAACCGAAATACGGTTAATTTGTAAGAATTTTTAGGATTTTTGGCATGTAGACGGAACTTTAATGTTAACACAGCATAAAAATGTTGACCAGGAACAAGTTCGTGTACTGATGGCGTCAAATTCATCGTCATACTGTTAAGGTGAACTAATGCGATACCACCACTTTACACACGCATTCACATACATAAATACATACATACACCTCCGTGCCAGACCACAGAGATGCGACAGTTGGAGATCCAGTTTTGCGTTGGAATTAAGCTTAGTCACATAATCGTCTCTTCCATGGAATTCGTCGGTTTTGGGTTCTCTTTGCTTATTTTGATAATAAATCACAATTTGTTCATAAATCATTTCGTGTGACAACATTTTCTAGTTCCTTTTTTACCTTTCACAGTCTTCTCTTAAAGAAATCGTCCGTTTGAACGGTGCTACGGTGCTATGTGACCACTTGACATGCTCTGTTCTTCGTTGTTTTGCACCGAGAAATACCTCTCGATCGTCTCGCTGCCAAGGTTGGATGGTGCTGTACAAATGTAACGTATGGTAAAAAAGAATTCTCTACAAGGTCTTCCAAGAGCGAATGCTTTATTTTATATCCTCGTCATTGGTCAGATCACCGTCACCGTTGGCGTGAAGATGAATTTTGGACTTATGGTTTATCTTTTACCTCGACGTTTCCGTTGCTCTGAGCGACACCTTGAACAACGACAACCTGATGCGGTGTTGTATTTAAATAGGACAAGTTGATTTCACCATGCTGCAATGCATGGGTAACGCAATGTACATGCCTATACCGGAGCAGGTACGCATCGGGCCCATTATCGTTAGCCTTGATGTGCTTAGGCCATAAACATAAAATTAGCAACATTTGAACTATTATATAACGTGACGTAGCAACATGCTACCTCCCAACGCATGTCGTCCCTCTTAGGTCACTTGTTCGTTTGGATTGGCAAATATAGTGGTTGGCCTGTCTAGTGTGGAACATGGACCTTGAATTTTATGCAGTAAAATAAAAAAAATGTAAGTTACAGGATGCATTTCCTTCGACAGACAAGGTTTTATGTGCCAAGCTGCTTAAGGCTTTCGTGTCGTTTGTGCCTGGTACTGCAGTCATGTGTGTCTGTTTTTTTATGTTAAACTTAGTTTCCTTTTTGACGTGTTGTTATTTGTATTCTTAGAATAACCAGATAATCAGACAGAGATTGTTAGATAAATAGGAACCGATTTACGTTTATTGTTGGAAAAGCACAGATATATTAAAGTAATATGTTGCTTATGCTTTTTACTCCGTACGACATGAACTGCCAATTGAATAAAGTCAGGAACATACGTAAACTGCCCAAGTTGTTTGCAATAGTTATTTCGCTTGAGTTCAGCTTTGTTATATATCTCGATTGATGCTCCATTTTATAATTAAATCACTTAACTTGACCAGCTTGTGATGGTCAATACTTAGAATCAGGATGATATCGAAAACTTAGAGCAAAATATGATTATTAACATAGTTTGTCTTTAACGGAGACATTGACCGCTTAACTGTTTGAATTCCAACCATATCATACGACATTGGTTACACTGCAATACATATTGCTGCTTAGTTTAGTATTTTCAGTTTTTTTTTTTAATATGCTAAACTATATCGAATTAGAGGAGCTCAAAAATCCGAAGAAAGCTTCTGTAAATGAAGAATCCATTGTTTCCTTCCAAGAGACCATCAGGTGAGGATGATGGTTGTGAATAAATAGCAAGCTGTGGTATAATATTTATAGTCTACCTCAGTTCCATCACGGACGTAGGAGGAAGATGGTGGCAATGAGAGTAAAACGAATGGTTGGACAAAATTTCAAGAGCAATGAACAGCTTTACCGAATGCAGCATCTGCAACGGAGGGAAATGGTTTTACAGATCTAGGGGATTCTTTTCAAACCTTTGGCCAGGGAGTGTAATGAAAGCTTGTATACATTTCTTCCTCTGTTCGACGTATAAAGTTGTGTGTTTGCCTGCGTGGTTGTGTGCATCTTGTATTGGTGCGCGTACCCAGGTTTTAGGGGTAAAGGCTCTAATAATACTGGGTCTGAAGAAGGAACATCGAAAGGTGTTTGCCCGAAAATGTCGGAAGTACGATTGGCCTGGAATCGTTGAGGCGTGAGTGAGACTACGACTCAGCGATAACGATGGGGCGACAAGACTCGTGGAGAAACAGGAGGATTGCGGTCGTTTCTGAATTAAGAAGGAGGATGAGTTCCCGAGAAGATCGGACCAGAGAAGTGAGTGTGTGCGTGTGAAACAATATTTGCTGTTATACATTATTTTCCGTACAGCATGAGGGATTACAATGTGATTTATGAAGGATCCCGAAGATATATGGTGAGAGTGTGTCGGCAATTTTTATTTGAAATTTTTCCTGTAGACCACACGAGACTCACCTATACGAAAAAGGGTATAGGGAAAGGGAGGAAAAGTTTTTGAGAGCGAGAGCGACAGAGAAAAAAGACAGAAAAGAGAGAGAGAGAGAGAGACAGTGAAAAGAAGAGAAAAGGGTGGCAAGGGGATGAAACCAGCATACAG
>KI422473.1:151236-178724 GCA_000473375.1 Anopheles culicifacies
CTAAGCATTTTATGATACTTTTTCAATTGTTCAATTGTTCAATTATATTACGGTTATGCCGTATTAGAGCATGATAGTCAGTACATGCTACGGAGGAACGGTTTGAACGGTCTGGATTGTGTTCCCAGTACGTGTTGTGAAGGCGCCGATACCGCTATCTCTATATTGGGCCACATTTACTCGTTTTTTTTTTTTGTTATTCTTGTATCACGTCCTAGCCGTTTTAGACTTTTTATTTACCACATAGCAGGTTAGTCAGTCCTCAAGCTACGGGGGGCGTTCCGAATGGGATTTAAATCCCGGTCCATTGTGTGAAGGCCCAGTGCCGATACAACTCTCCTACCGGGCAGCCCCAGACCGCCATTACTCGTTTTATTTTAAATTGTTATCATTGTTTGTTTGTTTATTTAAGTAACGGCCTGGCCGTATTAACCCCAAACTAGAGATTGAATATTATTATCACTAATTTATATTAATTATCATTCAGATTAGCAAGACCGAAAAACAAAAACATTGGAATTTGGACTAGACCCTATATAGAAACATGACTCAATATTTGTATCAGCTGATTTGGAAACTTTTGTCTTGTACATAAACATAACATAAGAGAGTATATGACTTATGCTAAAACACAAAAGATAAAACAACATTCGAAAACTAGGCAACACTCAATATTTGTGGTATTTGTGATTGATCTAGATTTAAAATTGTAGTCGGACCGTAAACATATGTATTTGACTTGTTACAAAAGATAAAGCCATCTCCAAATTTGCAGGTTTAGATGGCTTTAGTGTATAATAACAAAATGGATAGCTTCTTTTTTTAAGAAAAAGATACAAACAAGCAGTTCAATTTTTTAGGAATGTAGAAAAAAACACTCACATAACTTTATTTTTGTAATCGTTTCAGGGTGTTCTCAATTCAATTTTAAACAAAGTAAAATTGTTGGTGTTTTGTGCTCCAAGTGTGTAAAAACATTTATAGTTTTACTAGTTTTAAAGTAATCTTATAATTGTTCGCCTACAGAAGAACTTAATTCTTTATATTATTATGATCATTTGTCGGTGAAGCTACAAAGTTATCATTTCAAAAGACAACTGTTTTACCAATGTTTATTGAGAATATCTTCTCCCCATATCTCGCCCAATCAACAGTACATTTAATCGCCGTTTAAATAATTATGCAATTGTACACGATCCTATGTCGAATGATTCTTACTGAATGAAATACTGGGTTAATAACAGAATGAAGAGTGATAAAAAAACATTTTGAATTTTAAGTTGGAACCGAAGTTCCAAACCAACATCGGTACTTAGCGATGACCAACACAATAAGGTAACATAAAAACTAAAAATGCTACCCAAGGCATGAGAACAACACAGCAAAAGCGGTGTTAGCCAATCCATTATTCATGTTATTTGAGTAGAATTGAGTTCTGATCGCGCAAAATGAAGTCATTAAATCAAATCCTCACGCATAATAAAACCATTCGATGAAAAAAGTACGAACGATAGGTTTTGTCGATTTGTCATTCGCGTTTGATTGTGCGGCGGTTACGTAGATTGTTCCTTTACGATTAAAAGTTAGCTGTTTTCTGTCTTCGATGGTCGGTGTTTTTCAATGCGTGAGTAAATATACATAATCGACTGAACGAAATTAAAAACGATCACAGCCTCATCATCGCCATGGTATATGCCGGGGCTATTACATAATTTGGAAAAGAGTACCTAGAGTAATGATTAATAAGCCAAGCAAATCCAGGAAATAATTAGTCAAAATCATAAATTCATCACAAGCTTTAGCCACAATATGCCTCATTTAGAATATTTTATATACCTTAACCGCCGTCATGCCGCCGTTATCTTCTCATCGCACCAGAGGGAGAATGTTACGTTTGCTAAGTGAGAAACCGAAAGAAGTTTCTTCCAAAAGGCTTGCGTGACGCTGGAAAGTGTTTCTGACTCATTTATCATTCGCCCTAAAATGCCAAGCGAAGGGTCATTCTCTGTACGGCTTCTCGTTCGAAAGGATCCGGCAAGGAATCGCGGATCGCTGGTTTCCTGGATCACGAGCGTCCCAACCGCAGAGTCGTTTTGGACAACTGTCGCACGAAACAGTTGGGCTATTGGGATTCTCTGCTTACCGTCGGCCAAGGTACGAACTCACGGAAAATTTCACTTTCATGCTTCGCTCGGCCTACATGCTCGAGGCGCGAGAGAACGCATTAAAATGCTTTATGGCCGAGAATCATCACCGGCAGCTACCAAACTGTTTCCTGCTCTTTTCCATACAGATAGCTCACTTATACAGCCGCAAGATGGGGAAGTAATAAGGACGGCATGTCGATTTTCTAAAAGTGTCCGCCTCTGAAACTTTACTGTGGAGGATGGGGGCGGCACATTCTCCTCTTCTTGTGAATGTTGTGCCTGCTTCATCTTGTGACGTGTGACGACGAAGAGGCGATTGAGTGAGTTATGCGCCCGAGCTGTGAAATTTACGACGTGTTCGGCCATTCTCCTCGCTCGTACAGCTTTCTGAGTACTGAGTGCCCGTGCAAGTGTGCGTCACAACAGCGTACACCGTGTGGAAAACGAAAAGAACATTAGACAAGGCAAAAGCGAACATCTCCCTGTGGGAAATTTCCCTTCAAAAAATGAGCGTTGAATTGGTTCGTCGTAAACACAATTATGGCATCGTCAATTCCCAGTTAAAAGGATTTTCAAATCGTTCAAATAATTGTTACGACAGTTGCGAACATACGTAACAGCAAGCAATGATAGCAAAGACGGTGGACGGACATTGTTTTGAAAAAGACATGATTTTCTCAAGTATTGAAGGTAGACATTTAATTTTCTGGGGAACGAAAATAAACTTACTGCGAAAACATTGGAGTGAGTACCACGTGCATCACATTTCGCATCCGTCGGGTGAAGTATGCAACAAGAAATCAATTAGGTAGCGTTTATATTTCCCGTCGGCATTTATGTTTTAGTATTATAATCCCTTTTCTGTTTGCAGCAACATTACAAGCCAACAATAATAGCTAGTTATTACTTTTTAAATATATAATTTAACGTCATGCTATCTGTTCACGGGTTTAGGTATAGGTTTTTATACCTAAAACAAAAAGATAGCTGTTAATATGCAGGTTTAAAGTAACGATCTGGAAATTTTACAATGTTGATTTTTTTTTCTTAAATTCAAGCTTTTCTGTTGGATGTAGATAATTTCTTATTTTTTAGGGAACGTTTTATAAGTAAGTAAAAATACATTGATTGGAAACTGTTCAACATTTAAAGTCCTTGCTTTTGTCGACACTGTTTTGTGACATGTTGTTCATCTATACTATCTAACCAAATTAAAAGATTACGTGAGCAAACTGAGCAATAATGCGTTCAACGTGAGTTGGCTAACATTGCACTCCCTTGCAATGATAGCTTTGCGTTGCGATAGGATAGTGTGCGTAAAAACTGCAAATGTTTTGCATGTGTACTGCACCTGCATAAGTAAACCGGCTTAGCGATCGTGCAGGTTTGGCATTAGCAAAAAAAAGTTCGACGGTAGTGATACTTACGACATTAGTCTTGTTCAAATGTACATCGAAGCAATTTGTACGCATCTCACATGCCAACAAAAATGTGCGGAATTGAAATATTCTCTATGGAATGAAAAGAGTGGTGCAAATAGCATTGCAGCCACATATGATAATGCGTGACATGAGCGTAGGTAACAATGCGTAATTAAAATTACTTAAAGTTTGTCCTACCTTTATAGCGCCTGTCACGCTGTCAATGTTGATTTCGCTATTGGAAGTTGATTGGAACGAGTAATCGAAATGTGACTAAAGTTTACACATGAAATGGTCAGAGAGTGATTATGTTCATATTTAGAGTGTTTTACGTCCGGCACGGTTGTCATTTGCTTCCAAATTTTGAAAAGCATGACAACCGTGTGAAGATGGTGTGACACTAATGATTTATTGTGAGTGTCTCGCTTTCCAGATTGGTAGCAAGTACTGCTTTGTCGTCTTATTTTTTCCATAATTTAGTTGCTAGCTGGTAGGTGTTTCGAATGAAAGCGATTGCAATCAATCGGTATGCACTGCGCGAACAGTTTCAATTTGGCACTTTAAGCCAAACAATTTACACATAATGACATTATCACACATGGTGGCCCATGACTCCAAACAAACACATTTCAATACATGAAAATATTTGTCGTCATTAGCATATCTGGTAATATAAAACGCGTACTCACAATCCATGAACATGTGTATTTGTGTTATTCCAAAGGAATTGTTTAAGAATTTCAATTACTACATTCCCAATGTACAAGTGTACCTCCTTGTTTCTTCTACTTCCCATATATATGTTTATTTGTGCCAGACGTCATGCTAAAGCTTCAGACGGAATATTGCTATTATTTGCAACTATTCGTTAGTAATTTTCTTGGTGATAGTAATAAAAGAGACAGCTGATAACGTATCAAACGAATTTCAACAGCTGTCACGTTGGAGTCATGTGATCTCAAATAGTGAGGAGCGTAGTAGTGCCGTATAGAAAAGCGTCGGTATTTCACACGACAGGCCGAAGTCCTATCCGGACAATTTCCGCGTAACAAAAGACTGGCTATTCTGCTGCATGGTGAAGAAAGCCTTTTACGACCTGACCTTTCTACAAAACAAAGCAAAACGAAACATTAAATGTTTATCTGAATGTCAACTTGTCACTTCATTGAATTAGACTTTAAAGTAGTTAAAATAAAACAAACTATTTTATAGCAGCAGTCGAAAAGTCATAACGAGAGACAGACCTAAAAACGGAGTTTCCTTTAGTTTCCTATGAGTAATTAATTATAGCGGCGCCAATCTTCAAATGGCAGGATCAGCTACTATTATTCTATTTTGTATTTCATACATTCAAACTCCCGTCTGACATAGGGTCTTGTTGGTACATGAAATTTCATGTTTTGAGTAACCTTTGCTGCAAGCATTTTTATTTTCTAATATTAAATAAAACTCAGAAGAATGAAATTGAAAGAAACCGCTAAGAAACGACACATATGAAATCTCTAAATAAAACATTTGAAAAATAGTAGCACTCTTTCATAGATGTTACCATTTTCTTGTTGATTGTTTCCGTCACTTAAATTCGCTATAAACATATACTGGGTCATGAATAAAATACAGGTAGGAGTACTGCACCTTGCATTTACAGGGCCACGTAGGCGTCCACACTCTTTTGACCTATATTTTAAGAGTCCCAACCAAGCGAAATAGCAATTTAGCAAGGCCATTCGTCATACAAGTCTAACGGCAATAGTTAGGTAAAAAATACCAACCGAGCCAGAGGGTGTCACTAATGTGTTAAACAAAAAAGACAATTGTCCTTACCGTAGTGCCAAAAGTAATAGATAATCTCATACCTTTCTTTGGTGTGTTTTTGTCTGCGTGCGTTTTGTACTCAGTGATTCTCGATCTCTGTTCCTTTCTCTTTCAATCTTTCTTCTATCTCTCTCGATCTCTCTCTCTCTTTCTCTCTCTCTCTCTCTCTCTCTCTCTGTCGTCTTCTCACTACATCGTTTCGGAGCACAGATATCTAATGACAAACTTTTTCGATGCATGAAATGAAAACTTCCTGTCTGCTAACGCTATTAAAACGTCAGGGAAGTGGGGTCAACCATTTCAGTAAGTTCAAGCATTTATACACCACCACCAAGCGTTATAATGCAAGGCGATGGCTACCATTTACACGATTTAGATGGCTAAAGTACCAACAAATCATAAAGGAATCGTGCCGATAGGACACACAAGATACCAAATTATGTGTCTCAAGGCTGCACACATATACAAACCTTGGAACAGGATGATAATTACTGAAAATTAATTATTGAACAACTGTTGATACTCTGAAATAACAGCGCCATACACCTTCCATCTCATTTTGTTACTTCTACGGTTGCATGGTCACGAATATTCCACTTTCACTGTCTCTTGGGTTTATTAGAATCTCGATAAACAGGTTTCCGATCGGCGCTAGAAAATATGGGAAGCTGGAATCCTAAAGCAAACTTTATGGGCTATTGTTTATACATTTTTGGTGACATTGTAATTGCAGCGAACGTCTAACGAACAAACGAATAAAATAGATTAACTAGGCTATGTCATCCACGTTAAATTGCTTTACGATCGAATCGGTTTTTCGATTATGTCGTAATAAGCGCTATTGTATGACTTTAATTTTTATTTTTATTTCAAGTCGTACCCTTATCTTTATTGCGCTCTTATTGTGGGTCTTTCTTTTCATGACAGAGTGCAGGCAGTCACCTATGGTAGCATCTGCTAACGTAAATGCCGTTTTCAGATAATGAGGCCACCCGTGAGACAATAGATTAGTAAGGCGCTTCTTTGGGAACCACCAGCATGTTAAACGGATGACACATGTATACCACATACTTACTATTTTATTTAGACTGCAGTTTTTGATTATTGTTTGCTTACAAATCTTCCTAGATGTTTGCTTAGACAATTGTGTTTAAAAAAAACATATTGATAATATTAAATTAGTGAATTAAACGTTCACTATTGATAGCTCTCCCTTGAGGAAATAACTAAACAACATCGATCTACTCAAAAAAAAATTAAGTCATGTCGGTATGTTAAAGCTTACCATCTAGCCTAGGTTTAGCATAAGGTTTTACCGCCTAGCCCAATATTCTCACTTTTTGCTTCGGAGAAACCATCCGGGATGAGAAACCATCGTGTGAAAGATACACCGCGGCAAAATCGGGCTTTTTTATTTCTTAATGATAGCTAAGACGTATATATGAACGGGGCTTGCTATACGAAAAATCACTACTGGAAACTTTTTGTCGTCATGCACCTGATCAAAACTACAACATAAAGTGTTATGTACACGGCTAATCTCGTTTAGATCGACCTACACACTTTTCGACTTGGACATCAAATCCCGAGCAAAACGTTGTATGGCACACTTGACCACGTGAGTCGTAGATAAAAAAATATCTTTATCCGGGCTTCTGGGGGTGAAGCTGCCTGTAACAAATAAGAACAACTGTTAGTAAATAAACGGAAAAAATTGAACCAGTTGCTTCTCGCTATAGGTCGTTAAACATTTTTAGAAAAAAAAAATCAATTACTGGTTGTTATCTTCAATAGTATCAGATTATAGTTTCCTCGTTTCTTCCGAAGTATTTTTTACGCTTTGGTGAAATTGAAGCAAAATTTATGAATAACTAAGAATGAATGAATTCTAAGAGTGGTCGAACTGAAGGCAAATCAGGGATGTCCAAATGTTCGAACTGAAGGCCGGTCAGAGACTCCAATAATCATATGAACCTTTCATAACATTTAAGGTGCAATTACAGAGGTACAACAACGTTTTCATATTGTGGTTTGGAACTGTACTAGAAAGCACAATTATTTCAGAAACAAGCAGGTACCTATCGCTACTTACAGACTTACATAGAATAAATGTACCCTTCAGTTCAAATGAAACATTGAAGAATATTGGCTTTACAATCGCTTCACCACTTCAATTTCACGAACGATTTCCTTTCCCTTTTCTCATTCATCGATTTCAGTTCATTCCAAATATCACTACTAATCAACTAAATTGATACAGTGATAACAGTCGAGAGTCGATTACTGAGAAATGTAGCATTATGTCAATCTTCAGTGTAAACAACGATCGTTGGTCGAAATTGAGCCCTTATACCCGTAATAAATGCTTTTTTCTTTATCATATTTAACCGTTTCGCGCATCACTTTCATTCGCATTGTATAGGTTATTGAGTTTGTCCTATACATCCACATACACAAGCACTAATCTTCCTTCGGGTTTCAGTGACGACTAAATTAGCTTGCAGAATGCGGTAAGCATGCCGTATTTTGATGTTTTTTTCAGTTTTCCTTCATGCGCTACAGAGCTACAGTGAGCCAGCCTTTGAGAAGTATACATACAAGTTGCGTGCGCATATCCAAGTTTGCGAAGCGGATAAACGAGGATGGAAAAGGATAAGCAAAACGCAAACGTAAAACTCAGATACAAAACAATAAAATCTCGTGTAAAAAAAGTAAGTAACGACAAATTCGCTGCAAGAATGCATGCATGCGCTGGGTTCCTGTTCGTTCGCCAAGCGGTGCTCAGCACTGGTTTTGTTTTGTTATATTTCATTTTATTCGCAACAGAAGACTCAACACATTAGATGTACGTGCTGGCCGTTCTTACGCGAAATGAACGTAAAACAAAAAGTAACAAAACAAAAACATACAACACATTAAGATGAACTAACTGCTAATGATGAAATGCGCATGGTTAAGCATACACTGATCGAAATAGCTTTGTTAGTGGGTTTGCTTTTTTCTCAGCAACGAAACGACAAGCGCGGAACGAACTTGTTTTGTTTCTGCATTTTTTTGCATTTAGGTAAAATTTTAACATCGACATAAATGTCGCGTGAGAAGTATTTCTACGGGCTTGTTTACATTACTTTTATGCACTCATTAGAGCAAGACTCATATGCAACGATTAGCTGCGTTCGCACGCATTGCTGTCTGGCGTCAGATTGGATTCTGTATGGCATGTTGGAGCAGGATGTTTGCCTTTTTTTGTGTTTATTTATACAGTACTGGATTCGACTGAAATTTACAGGGGTTTAGTTTATTTTGTCCACTGCTGTGTATTTTGTTCATTTGTTGTTTAATTATTTTTTCTTTAAGAATGACATTTCGTTTAATTTAATTTTAGCCACTTTTTATTTTACTTATTTATTATTTACTTGTTATCGCCATTATGACATCTTTATAGTCATATCATCGGTACTGTATTTGTCGATGTTACAATACAAGATTTACATTACTAATTTTGCATACTCAATTCCTCGTTGAGTTTTGCCTTTTCTTGGGCAAACTCGATTAGATTTGAACCACTTATTCACTAAACAATTAGATCAAGTTTGGTCTTAAAGCTACAATGTTTTGAATTTAAATAAAAGATTATTATTTGAATAACAAACAAACAATAAACGAAAAGTACAAACATATACTTTTTGTTTTAATGCTGGAGAATATTAATAAATGAAATAAATGATTCATATCGTATTCGTATTAGTTTCCATGGGTTATCGAGCAATATTTGCTTACATAACAAAAAACAGGTACAACATAGTGAAAAATCTTAATTTGTCAACGCATTTGCCTTAAAACTGGGACGTCCTTCATCATTTGAATGAATGGGTAACTGGCGCTATGTGTTGTTCATGCAAAAACATGATCATAATAATAGTCGAAGACGTAACCGTCTAGCTGGAGACAGGAAATAGATTTTTTCAAGAATACACGGAATGTCGATACTTCCGCTAATCGTTTTGTGTAGGAAAATGGGCTATGCCGTTATTTTTGTACATTTTAACGATACTAGCTCAATAGGCCAAAATATATTACGGTATTCAGGACAGGTGATATTACGGAACCAGGAAAATCGATAAGATTGCCTTTTTTCAAAGATAGCATTTTTTTTTTGTTCTTGTATCACGGCCTGGCCGTATTAGACTTAATTTCCACGTAGCAGGTCAGTCAGTTCATGCTACGGGTGGCGGTCCGAATGGGATTTGAACCCCGGTCCCACCGGGCCGCTCCTAAAGATAGCATTTCAATGTTGACCAAAACGTATATATCTCGGTTTGATTAAGATTCAAGAGTCGAACGGATGTTCAACTAAACGGCGAATTATCAAATTATTTTATGAAGTCTAAGCGAAAAATTTTTGATCAAATTCGTGACAAACGTATGTAAGAAACTATTCAATAAAACACCAACAAACCAATATACCTTCAATCATTTCCTGCATCTACTTCCAGCTTGCACATTAAATCCCTCGGTTTCAAAATTGAAATTTGATAAGGTGACAGAACTTGAACTCCAAAAAGGGTTGAACATACTTGCCCTAAAACTTATGTTTTTACTTCACGCTTATTTAGGTTAGGCAATTTGGGAAAGCAATAGGGCAAAAGTAATATTTTTAACATTAACACATTTTATTACATATATTACTCTTTACATTTGTCGTTTTTATTTTTTATATAACACTTCTATGTGCTACAACCATTTGTGCCTACCGCTTAGATTGATTGATACAATATGATACATACACTTATCGTTCAAAAGATCATCGCATACGCACGCGAACAGTTGTTTATAAACTCAAGCAGAAGTAAATTTCCAATTTAACTTACTTTGTTTTGTCAAAATTACTACAGTTCAGCCCTCTTGCATACGGTTCTCCATTGGCGATGTAGCATTTCTTCTGAAACCAAAGGAAACAGACGATGGTAGATCGTTTGGGTGTGCGCAAATTGTAAGATTTTCCAATCCATTCTACTCGGAGGGCAAGAACCAAAAGATTGGCAAGGAAAGGCTACTGCACACCCTACTGCTAAGTACCGATATTGGCGGAAATGGTGGAATTGCAAGATAGATTGAACGTCGTGGTGAAAGAAATGCAAAAGAATGTTAATTTAATTGACTCATAAATTTTCTGCCCACAAACGCCGGTGCTTTTTGTGAAACTTCGGTAGACTAGTACGAGATCTATATGAGAACCGTTTTGGCGGTTATTGCAGAGTTAAGAACCCACAACACAGAACGGTGACTGTGGCGAAAAACCAACCCAAATAAACTGATATAGCTGAACGAACTAATGCTAAAGTAAACAGGAAACGGAAGTAGTTTGATGATCGAAATTCATCTAAGCAGGAATTACCATGTCGTCGTTGAAAGATGCAGCAGATTTTGCAGTGTCTACTAGGTTGCAAACTTCCTCGTTGCATTCAAATGATGAGCCAAATAAATCTCTAAAATTGGCGTTTCTTCCATATCAATTGAATGGTGCTCCGATTGTTTTTGTCTTGATGTGAAAACAATTAATTCTCCTACTACTAGTCAATAACCAAAGCTACCCAAAAAACGACTTTCCACTTCCAACAATAATTATATCTCTTATCATTATCCTTCATATGGTGTTTTGATTACTTATTTTACTAATTTATTAAGCCACGAAGAGATCATGAAGTAAACAATCCATCAACCACTGAATTGCTCTCCACAGTAAAACTGTTGTTGTTATCATTGCATTATCCGAGTGCAAAAGAAAACAGAAATAAAAACTAGAAATCATAAATAACGGTGTAACGTTCGTAAATCGATTAATTTCGGAGAGCAGTCATGAACTCATGCAGTGCATTGAATGCATTCAGCGCATAAACAGAAACCCACATATTCAACCGAAAGTGAGCTCTGGTTGGAGCGTTGACACAGACAAAAAGTGTTGGTAGAATTTCAAATTCCAACAGTTTTTTTTTTCTATCGTTGGATTTGCAATTACATGCAATGGAAAGGATGCAGGCATGAAAAATGAATGCCGCTCAGTTGATTTATATGGTCGTGCAATTGTCGAAATAAAAACCAAAACTTAGTAGTAGTCAACAAAATTGGGATTTCCTGCAGCAATTGGAACAGTACAATAATAAGTTTCGTGTTGTGATTCTAATGCCCATTGTGCTTGCTATTCTAACTTATAAAATTGCCAGCATGTAGTTTGGTTTTAAAATTTCACTATTTATACACGTCTTATATCATTTGTTACTAAATTATCTACAATCATCATGTAGTTTGTAACAAATTTCCTAGTAGGTGGCAGCGGCCCCATTCCTCACACGATAGTATCAGCACAAAATCCCATCTGAACCACTCTCCCTATACAGGACTGACTCTTCTATTACGAGTTAATACAAATCAAAGAAATGATGGACCAAGACCTTTTGAGTTTATACAAGCTTTACAACTAAGCAACGTGAGTTATACGATAAAAAGACGAAAATGATTATCTAATTCAAAGTATGACACCATTTGAGAAATTGCCGAGGCAATAGAAAAAGGGTAATCGTTTTCAGACGCTTCCATTTTAATGCTACAACATATTTGAATATTAAACAACAGAACAATCTCCCAAGAATGATAATTTTGATGTATCCTGTTCACAAATCAATGTGTTAGATCATTTTTCATACTCTAAGCAGTGTCAAACGGACGTTATTTTTATGTAATTTACATTTCGGTTATGCTTTGCATCATCTAACAGATCAAACAAAATTTTTTTATTCAATTTTCATTTGGCTGAGTAAACAAACATAACTCATTGACGCTTATTTTTGACGAGATTTAAACCGAGCAATGTGGAATCGTTAATCGTCGAGTACTTTTGCAATACACCATTGGAGTATTCTGCTATGGAAGAAAGAGTTTTTGGTACATTTGACAATTACTTTCAACATTTGTATTAGTTAAATTGTAATGTTTAATGTCATGCGACGAGTGATGAGATCAACGCATAACGCTTGTTTGATATTTCCATTTTGGTCAACTAGACGCCACTGTCGATGAACAAAACAAGAAGAAGCTTTTTGTATTGTTGCTTAATTTTGTTTTATCGTAGTTTGTTCTCTTTTCCAAAAACAAAAATGGTGTTGCTGGAGAAAAGTTTACAGGGGTTTTCGATGGAATGGTTTACGACAGTTGGTGGACCGGAAGCAGCCTACGTGCGTACCAAATCCAGGGCGGTACCGTGAGGCCACGAATAGAGGTAGTTTAATTTCATTTTTCGGCGGTGTGAGATGCAATTTAAGCTGTCGTATCTAGAACCGTAAATCAAGTTGATGAATGGCGTCTTACGGTAAAAAGATAGATTCTATATTTTTCTGCAAAGCTGTTTTCTTTTTCTTGGAACCTTTTTTCCATGCTAGTCCATTCGATCTCCCAGCTTTCTTCAAGTGTCGGTGAACCGCAAAGACCGTAGAGACCGATTCTTGTCCTATTTCACGATTCGCGCCATCGCCCATCATCCAATGCCAAGCCCGTTGATCTAATTTTGCTTTTTATTTCTTTTCAGCATGCTTCGTAGCAGCATCCCTTAAGGCTCACCGATAAGAGCGCTTCAGGGCCGCTCTTTGTCCTAAACGTTGTTGAAGGTGCGAGAGGCTTGCGTGCAGCTTGAGCGAGGGTAAATAAATGTACGTTTTGTATAGTACACTCTGTGAGTGCGTATATGCGTAAATGTGTGTATGTTTGCACAATGGCCTTGAGTAGTGGTGTGTGTTAACCAGCACATGCCATGCAAAACGAGTTCACTTTCATCGCTTTCATTCTGAGTTAATTATAAATTCATGTTTATTAGATCCACTGAGATAATTAGTCACCAGCAGTCGTAAACACGAGAGAGAACATGAATTAGACATAAAAGAAGAAATAATTTATAATAATAAAGAAATATGATTTTCCCGGGATTGAATCAAACCGGCCATTCCAACGAGTGCCCTTCCACAGGTGAGAAAGGTTTGCCATTTCGCTTTCCTGCTCTCTTCAGTTTCGACTTTTTTGTTGTGTTTTTTTTATCCTCACTTCTTGTTCAGTGTGTTAGTGTTTGCCCTTCCACTGCAAGAAAACATGATGAAAAATAGCCTCACACCACAAACGCGCATGTAGCAAGGACAAATGTCAAAAAATAAATTTGCCAAAAACCACTCTCCAAATATCCTGCTCTAAGCAAGCAAACACGCTTTTCTAAGGTTCCTACCGTTTTCGTAACATGACTCTTCTTCTTGGTTAATGTAAATTTATTACTTTCAATGCACCACAATTGTAGTGCACGAAGTTAAATGAAACAAAAACGCAGCACGGACATCGCTTAAATGGAAGGCATATTTAAAAACGTGTTTATATGGCAACATTTTTGCTCGTAGTTGACGTACACAGAACCTTCGTAGAACCTTCCGAGCGATATAATTTTTGAATCCTGCTCAAATTAGTCCAGAAACACATACATGTAGGGCAAATTTCTACCGCAGTTATCCGAATAAAATTAAGCTACAGCACAGAAAAATTAACATATATCTTTGATTTGTACCTTCATGTGACACAGTTCATAACTTACAATTGATACAATTGATTGAGCAAAGCATGAATAACGATAAAATTGTAAACACACACAGATTTAACAAAACATTCAACAGAATACACAGAAAACTATGAACATGATTCGAATTTTATCCTTAAATTAATTGAAAAAGTCTTCTTCTTCTTGGTTGGCGTATTGACTTATTCGGTCACGCCGATCATATTATGAAAAATGCAAGACGGCATCACGTAGTTGGATTGTAATTCCCTACTATGTGGAAACGGTATGGTGGGGATTTGATCCATGCATTACCGTATCATTTGCCCCATCATTGGCTCTTTTGGTCCGTCCAAAAAGGAAGTAATTTTTGTTTTTGATGAATGATAAAATTTTAGTAAACATTAAAATACACAATGTTGTTAGATAATTGCTAGAGCCTAAGTTAGATAAAGGATTACTAATTTGCAAAATTGAAGAGAGCAAAACATTATGATGCCTTTTTTGCTAACAGTAACAATGTAGCTTTAAAAAATTTAACCCATGTTATTGTTCCAAATTTAAACACATTATCTAGTGTAATGTTATTTAAACAAATCGTATTTTCTTTTTTTTCTGATGAACCAAAACATACTGAAGAAAAATGATTTAATCATTTATTGGGATTTTTTGTTACTTGAGGATTTATTTGGGCTTTCACTGACGGGCACAATCATGAGAGACATTTTGAAATAAAACTCCATTCTAGCGACTGGCAGGAAAATAAAGCTCGTAAATCTTTTACGTGCCTTCTGGCATGACGGGTTGGTTGCGAGAAATCGAGTATGCCTGTGTATTGCTATACGTGTGTCTGCATTTCGTCTTCAGTTCCGGATGAATATCGAATTTCATGCCTAACGATGGATGTCATCCTCTTGAATGTACTCACCGAAAATTCTTCTCGCAGATTTGCGTTGCTCTATCCGATTTTCAATGCATCTCCCTCGCACTCATTTATTGATATTATGCTTTGTGGTTTTGTTATAATACCCTGGCACATTTGTTTGGGTAATGCGATGGCCCACATAAACCTGGACTCGATCGAAACGTTTGCTAACAGGAAGCAGGACAGAGAGAAACAAACGTCTACCATTCGCCAGCATGTGTGCGTGTTTTCTCGGTGTGAAACCGAGAAAAAAGGATAACGTCATGTTGGAATAATTGCGTAATCATTTTCACGCCAAACGGATTTCGAAGAGGTGTCTTGATTTATGGGAAAAATTAGAAAATGAAACACCGATGTCATTATGAGGAATGTAAATTTTTTGTAGCAAAAAAACAATATTTTATTCGCATTATATAGAGTGACCGTTGATGTGCATTATTGCAACCTTTACAATTCCTTGCTTCAAATGTTCAACAAAAATAATATGGAAACTTTTATCTTTTCATATATAAATCTTGAGCTATTTTAATCAAGTAAAAAAAACTAGTACCGCTCAAACTAATCAACTACTATAATACTGTTAATGTGTGCATTGGTTAATTGAAAGTGTATTATAGTAAATTGAAACCATTCCTTATTAAAATAATCATGAATATAAAACTCTACCAACTTGAAATTTAGGTTAGCAAGAATCATTTCAATGTTATTTACAATAAACACATTTCACATGCAATAACTTTACAATTTTCATAATTGTAGGCAAATGGCCCAACGTACCGCTCGGCCAAATGCTTCTTACTGTTTTGACCCTTTTAATTGGTGTATGGATCAAGCTGTGAACTTTTATCACATTAGTCATCATAGAAAAAAGACTAAATACCACTCGAGTTTTTTTTTTTTTTTTGTATCGAATATCATTCCTATGTTCCAGCTCTTTCATCGTTTAAACATAATCTCGCATATATTTTGACCGAAGGAATCTGCTTCTCGTAGACCACTAGCACATAGTACTGCTATTGACATTTGCACATAAGTTATTAACGAAAGATCATACGGAGCAGTAGATCATCCCATCCGTTTAAAGTCAATGCCATATAGTGGCTCTCGCAAAGTATCACAGCTAACTAAGCAGTGATTATTCGTGTGCAGCGTATGTTTCGTTGTTGTTAGAATATCTTTCTCGCTATTTCACACATCTTATAAATAAGTACATCCTTGAGTTTTGGAATGCTCTAGCTATTGAGTGTTCAACTTATTTTTAAACATGAGGTACAGAAACACATGGCCAGAGTTGGATTTGCTGCCTAGAGGCAATCAAATAACTCATCAGCAACGAATATCATACCGGCATGATCGAATATCTGCCGGTAACCACTTAATTCTACAAATCGTAAGTCTGGTTCCAAAAGAAACGGGCCAACTAAATGGAACGGGGGTTAAAGAGAAATCTTGTTTGGAGGGAATTATTGAGCTGTTATTCCCCGTGAGACAGAAAACTGCCATAAAACGAAAACACTGGTACATAAGCTATTCACCGAAAAGATCGTATTCACACCACTCCTCTTTCTTTGGAACGACTTAAATTGCCGCTGGTGGAAAATTTCAACAAATGGACTGGAATGGTCGTATGAAAGTGGAAAAATTCAAATGTGGAGAAATGTTATTCTCTTTACATTTGATTGTTTAACCTGAGCTAATTTCCGCTAAGAATTGACTGTGCCGAATCTATGATTTCAAATGTAATCAATAGTTATCATCAATAGCTAAAATTTTCAATTTAAATTGTTATCATAGTCCAGGAGTTTCCAAAGTCCATAGCATTCTTTACGAACTCGTCTATTTTCAACGTTAATGATAGTAATCAGAAAAAAGTCGCATATATTTCAATCATCCAGAGCACAAGTCATATTTCAACCTAAACATGAAACATTGATAAATTTGGAGGAAGAAAATACTTGCTTTATGGTCAACATTTTCTTTTGAAACTAAAACATTCTTATAACAATTTTCTTCCACATTCAGATCTGGGAATGTGCAATTCGGGCTGCGACGTGTACAAAATGTTATGTCTTCCTGTTATTCCATTTCAGATAAAGTATCAGAAATAGCAACAGAGTGAATGCAATATTAAGGTAAGTATGCATAAAACATTAATGTTTCAAATAACATGGTTTTAAAAACGTATATAGTCTTCTCCACCCAGTTCTTTTATTGATGGTATCTTCGTGTGGAATTCTCAAGCCGACAAACCTCCAAAACCTTACTTATGAATGCGTTTACTTCATATTCGACTCATTTTTTCAACCGTTGTCTTGAATACCACCAACACCCAGATTTCCCAGCTTCGTCGATTGTACCTTTGCCTCCAAATGATCGTTTCCGTGCTTCCTCAACGCTCCGTGCAACGATCTCTTCCGAACTTTGACCGTCATTTCGACAGCACTGCTCGGTGGTTTTATTATATTTTCATTTTTTTCATGGCTAATGTCTTAATTTTTGTTACACCAAAACCCCGCGCTGTCCATGTTTCTCGCGCTAGCCTGTGAGTAACTCTTCCTTCCTTCCTTACAATCACGTTAAGACATTGCTGCTGAAGTTTACGCAATGTTTGGGGCAGTTTTGAAAGCCTGCAAAGCACTCGGGGGTAAACATTGGGGAATGCATGGTGAAGGAAAAATCTTCATATATTTTAATGATTTATAGCGTTGTTAATATTTTTGTTCACCCGGCTGTTTTTGCCATTTTCATCTTTGCTTGCTCTTCTCGCTTTATTTTTCATCTTTGTGTATATCTATCGCTCGGTACCTTTCTGTTACTGTCAGGCCCTAACTTTTTTTATTTCGTATCTTTTTACACAACAATTTGAGAAAAATAACCCGCTTTTGATATTCTATAAACCTTGAATCACCACTCCCAGCATTAGCTGGGGCCTGTGCTGTTCTGGTTTGCTTCTAACATTGGTTCATGGCTATCCGAAATGCTATTTATTGTAGTTTTAAAAACATGATACATTATATGCTTAAAACCCTGTATTAAACCTTAGTCAAACGAATAACAAACGATAACGAAAAGCAGTATTTTAAGTCGTAGTCTCATTTTATTAGACGCTCATCAATTACGATCATATCACAGTAGGTTTGATTGTGCCTATTTTCCATTAAAGAAAAAACTAGCCTAGATGCAAAACTTTAATAACAAACTTCATGAACAAGTTGAATTTCGAAAACATACAAAGATTAGCAGACAGCTTCAAATTATTGTTGTTTCTTTTTTGGTTAGTGTTTTAAATTTAGAAGTTATGCAGTAGAGTGTGTTCCGATGCATACAGAAGACATGTCGTCAGCAAAACAAAGATAACAAACGAGGAAGGACTGGAAATATCGTTTAGGGAATGCTGCAAAATTAAACACATAGTCATATTTCATGCATATTTCAATGGTTTCGACTGTTGTTAATCATTTGTTTACCGATAAAGTTCAATTAGGTTCAATGCACTCAACCATAACGGTAGAGTGAAGAAACGACAACAAGCAAGAATAAAATGCTAATTGCATCAACAGGCGAAGCTAGTTTTTTGTGCTAGGTCAAGCTTGGATAAATATTTGGAAAATTTGTACCTGTAAGTTTTGTGCTATTTGAAATAGTGCGTGTTTTTACAATGTTACACATATCCAACTATTATGAAAATTGCTGATCATGAAGTATTATGTGTCTTACGAAATAAAAAATAAAAAAAGTATTATGTGTCATTCTCTATCTCGCGCAATAGCATCTCTATATTTTATAAATTATATTTATAATAGAAGTTTATTAAAAGAACAAAAGGAGAATCGATAAGCTCCAATTATGGTTTTCGAAATATTTAAAAGAAGAACATTATTTTTTGATGTTATAAATTTTTGCCGCAATTGTATTTTTCGTCTTATGCGGCTTAGCCGTTCCCCAAGGAAACAGCATTTTGTCTTTAAAAGAAATGTCTATAGCTCAAATGATATTAGCGAAATTATAAATACTTAATCTACTTTGCTTTTACAGCCACAATTGTTGACATAATCCCAGTGTGCGCGAGAAGTGTACTGCTTTCCTAATTGCAACGGAGTTCCTCACTTTCGCCCAATATTATCGTAATTATATATGGACAATGGGAATGACGGAAAAAATCAGTATGGTGCTGGAACTATGTTCCGCATACTTCAATTACTATCATGCCGGTTCGATACCGTTCTAACACGTTCAATTTTCACACTCTCAGGTAATAAAAACCATCACCGTGAGACTACAGTGCCGCACCGTTTTTGCAATAGCTTATACGCAAGCACACACGCGCTCTGTGCGATAGTAACTCACCAAATCGTTTGCTGAGCATGAGAGTGAGCGCCGAAAATATGGGTTGGCTATAAATAACATTTTTGTGTTCGGGCGGAATAGAAAAAGAGCCATATCTCTTCTCTGAATGGTTTATGACGATTGCTCCTCCTATTCGCTGTCACCATCTTTGTTTTGTTCCCATCTTCCGAAGGGGAAATCGAGCATATGATTTTAATGATTTTGCACTCCATTCCAAGCATCGTAGCCGTGTAGCACGTGCGGACTTCTCCAGGCCAAGCCGTAAGGGGAACGTTCGCAATGAGACAGAGCATAATCGTGCTTTATTGTACCATTCGGCTGAGTTATTTGTGCACGTTAGACTTTTCACCTCCTGAGTTACCAGTACGATCCAACATCCAACACCGAGTCTGCCAGGGAATGGACCAAAGGCCCCACCACCCAGCACCGCATGGCGCGTACACACTTGACGATCGTAAATTTCCGACGGCTGCCTTCGCGCCGCATTAAAACCCTTGCCGAGCCTCGAGAGCGGAATTCTCATCGTAAATCTTGGCTCGCTCGCGTATGGTTTACGAGCGTGACGCTGAAAATAAAGCAAACCCGAGACAAAACCGTGTGCGCCATGCCGGTGCGTTCATCTCTTTTTATCACATAATTGATTGTTATTGTTGTCTCGTCTGTGGGTCACGCATTCCCCGGTCTTCCCGTATCTCGACCGCTACCTTATGCAACATCTTTCGAAAGGTAGTTTATGTGAGAGAATCTCACGATACCCAATCGTTCATCGAGAGTGAGAGAGGCATCGTACGAAGAGGGAGGCTAGATGGAATGTTAGAAAGGGTGAATGAAATAGAAACGGTGTGAAGATATACGAGACGCGGATTAAAGCACCCGTGCGTTCAGCCTCACTGTCGCCGTGTATATGTGCTGTTTGACGGCGCAAGTGGTGGTAGCACCGCGAGCGTGTACTTAACTTGGTACAATTGTGAAGCACATGTGAGTGCGTTCAAACACTCTCCACATACACATAGCCAAAAGTGGGTGATACTCGTTCCTTCTCTTTTCAACCGATTCAAGCTGCCAGTCCCGGAACTAATGGGACAATCCATCACCGTCGGAGAGTCCGAATCCGGACACACGCGCATACACACACGCACGCACACTATCAAGCATGAAAAGGGCATGCACACACTGTCCCGATCCACCCTGCTTGCCTGCACCGCATGGCCAACTAGGGGCCGCTCTCGTACGCAACACGACTGACAGCTAACCAGTCGACATGCCCGAAGCTGTGCCAGTCCAGAGTGGGCAGAAAAGAAATCGTATTTTATGGTTTAGTTTGATAGAAATCGTAAAGAAATAAACATCAATTAGAAAGGCATAAACACGGACAAATAGAAGAATATCAAACAACGCTTGCGAACGAATTCTTGGTTCCTTGTTGCAATTACCACTGTTCCTAGATCAGTGCGTGTGGTAACTTTAGATATTCAGATCCTAGATTTATTCGTGTTTCGTGCCAATACCCGGGCGATACAATGTAAAATGGCTTGGCATGGTGTCGTACAGATAAGCACAGGCGATATTCACAACGCTTCAGTGACAATTACCTTGCCGTAGTGTTTCGTCAACTACCAAACGAAGAAAGTGTGCCTGCCGAAGTCGGCACAAACAGTCACAACAAATCGTAAAATTTTATTACACTCCTCCTCTGCGCCAAGGTCGTTAAACCATCGCCCGAGTGTGTTTCGCTCGTTGGCCATTCTCAAAGCTCAGCTCAGAAAGGATGTAACAATCGGTGTGGCTGTGTCCCTTTGAAACGGAGCCGAGTGAAGAAAAATATTGATCACAGTTTGAGACGGTTGACACAGTGCGATTTGCAGTTCCTGAAGGTGTTCCCAATTGCAGTGATGACGAATTCGTTTCGTTCAAGTTTATGTCTCCTTTGTGCAGTTCTGTGAAGAGTGACTAGTCGAAACCAAATCACACCTACACTTCCGTTACATCTTGTGCAATCGTATATTATATTGAAGTCGGTCTACATAAAAAGTAAAATATTGATCCAAGCTGTTCAACACACTAAACGCATGGTGGATGTACAAAAACACAAAGCGGTGATAAACCAAAAAAGAAGACAAAATAGTTTATTGTCGTACTAGAAATAGCGCTTCCTATTTACAGTGATAAAGAGATTTGAAACCGAGTATTGAAACTGTT
Organism: Anopheles culicifacies; assembly: GCA_000473375.1. Lineage (NCBI taxonomy): Eukaryota > Metazoa > Arthropoda > Insecta > Diptera > Culicidae > Anopheles > Anopheles culicifacies. The sequence continues at coordinate 172,675 of KI422473.1, forward strand.
TCAATCTTGCGAACCGAATTGAGCCACAGAAATTATGTGCAAAACCATACTCATCTAAAATATAAGTTCATAGTAGTTGGATTTACCAAGAAAAGTTAATAAATCTACGTCGCACATGACAATGTTCCTGATCAACCATCGAGGCGATTTTATGGAGCTCAGTAGTTGTATGTAAGTATAGATTTGGTTTTCTATTAATGCCTATTGAAAAGGAACACCGACGGCAAAGCTTCAAATGCTGTGGGCGTTAAAGGCAATACAAAAAATTTCACCTTACATTCAACCAATGCATTTCATTTTCATTATAATCCTACAAATCATGCGTTAAATCTTCGAATCATGTTTTACGTGACAATGTTTAGTAAGGAGTTTGGATATTTTAGATTACTTTACCTTAGGGTCTACGAAACAACCAAAATGTCTATTATTGGTTTGTCATTTCATTCATTCATTAGTACTTTGCCCTCAACACTTTACTTTTATGGTACTTTTATTTAAAAGCCTTGTTTTATTGGTTGCAATTTGTTGGCCGTTCAATTTATCATTATGTTTACTTATCTATTTAAGTATCTTTACGTTATTTGAGTTTGACTTTAGATTTTTTACACTAGAACTTAGAAAATACGCATTCTAATCCATTTCAATGAACACATTGATTGTTTCATGCAATGTTCATGCTTCATGCAAAGAAACAAACAACATTCTTATGTCTGAGTAAAATGTTGCTTAGCTCTTCTTGCACTGCAGGTTCTACAGGTGGTTTACTGTGGAGAAGGAAAAAAGTAATTACCCTAAGATTAGCATTTCAATTTTGGATAATGTCTAAACCTTGCCATTGGTTTTGTCAATGTGGATCAAATGCAAGTTCATATTTTTATACTACTAGCATCATACTTTTTCTTGATGCTGCTCTTTCTTAGCGAATGTACAAAATTCATTGCTGAGGGATGGTGACTTGTTGTTTTAATATAAATCAATTCGTTCCTATCGTACGTATTCGTACATCAAACATTGCTATAACCCGATATTCAACCAACCATAGTCACCATCAATAGAATTGCAGAACACTAAGAGACGTTTTCAGACGTTTTATTATTTTTAATGAAAGAATGATCAGCCGCTGAGCCTTCATATTCAAACTTAGCTTTCCAATAAAATCTGCGTTCCATTTAAATTTATAACCAATTCATCGATTCTCGAACCGTGTTAAAAAAATAACAGATGGAAAGAATGAAATGATAAAAAGGAGAATAAACGAAATCCAAAAGCAAACGCTAAACCCGTTTTCGGCTGTGCTGATCGGCCCATGGATTAGTGTACCTGCATCATCGTGTATCTCGAGGAGACGTCTATTTCAGTTCCGCGGAATGGTACGTTAAAAACGTGCTTATCGATTCATTTTTTTGTGTCTTGCTGTCTCTAAAAAAAAAACAGATTATACACAGGCGTGTCGTTTTCACACAGCATTTCGAACACGCAATCCGTGTAGCATGAACATATGCAGTGATTTTTGAATTGAAATGTCTTTCGAAGTGCTATCGCGCGAAACTTAAAAGTGGCATCTGCTTGTCGAAAGATGTTCCAGCAAGCCGATTGTAGTTCACGAAAGTTTTTCATTCGGATCGTGTCATGGGTGTACCTGTTTAGATCAATCTAAAACCATTTTCTATGAACAAAAGTGCGACGGACAGCCGGCAATCATATGCTCGACAAATGATTCAAATAGTAGGAGGCAATCCGGGCAGCAAGGCACCAAAGAAAGTGAAAAAGTAAAGTACGTGCTTTAACCACGTGGTTTTTAATTTAATAATGTACCATTATAGAGCACATCATTTGCATTATGGTAATTTAATTATGCACTACACGATTTAAGCATTATTATTGTTATACGTTTGAAAAACCAACCACAAATCACACCATTTTGCATTCGCTTTATCACTGCACAGCCAATGCCAATGCATCGACAGGCCACCGGAGTATTCTAGAGGTGATATCCGGTGTCCATGGTGCCCACCGGCTCTCAATCGCGCTACATGACATTCAGTACCCCGGAATACCATTTGTCTCTGTGAACCTCCTCAAACGCCTTCGCTATAATAACAAACAATATAAGAGCATCAGAAGAGCTGCCATTTCATGCCACTAACGCACAACAAACCTCCTCACCCGCTAAGTAGGCGAGCACGCAGAAAGCGCCACGAGCCCTGAACTGGCCGGCATCGAAAATTATGAATGCATACATACACTACATCTACTACGTGCACGTACGCATAAGCGGTGATTCACATGCATAAATTTATGCTAGCCTGTAATTGTTCGGTCATGTTTTGGTGACACGAAGCTGATGGTGATGGAACGTGGCGAGCGAGTGAAAGGATATTTGAAGCGTTCAAGTTGTCGATCTGCCACGGACACCATCTGTGGAATGGGAAGCTCTCATCAAACTGAAAGTTGATGTTATGCTTGCAGGAATATTGTTCATTGGAGTTTTCACACTTCGCCGTTTGGTGAGAGATTGTAGTATGAAGGTGAAATCAGCTGCGTGATTTGCATTAAAGTCATCATTTTATAAGAAAAGTCTTATTCATAAATTTTATACGGGCTTCATGAAACTATTATCATTTGGCGTTGCAATTTTCCAGATAATTCTCATACATTGATTTTAAACTCTAAACCGTCACTTCCGTTATAAATGTTTTCATTTGTCTCATGTTATGGTCTCAGTAATTTCGTATATTGTCTTAATAAATGTCAAACATAATGTGGGATTTTCTTCACGAACATGATTTGTAGAATTCAGTCAACTTCAAATCATTCTTTATCATTGTTTGCTCTAATCTGGATCACTATGGTATAGGGAATTCCTACCAGTCTAAAAACAATTATAAATTTTGATAAGATATCCATTTCAAATTTTTACTCAAAACTTCATACATAGGATTGGTTTGTAGTTGTTGACACTGTCTGCAATCTACATTCAACAGACGTTATCTTTACAATTTCCATAAGCTACAATGGACCAGGGTCCAGCCAGTTACCTGTTTGCATTCTAACAGCACCTCATACAACGATAAATGCAAATATGATTCGCACTCTATTTTCGGATCTTCTTTAAGGCATCGTGCATTTATTATAAAAATTATCATGCGTAACTTGTTGCTACAGATGATCGCGCTGCAAGCATGTAGCTGTTAGAATTTGTTAACACCCGTTTTATGGCATTTTCACTGCGTAAAGAATTAGAATATATGTTTCATCTAGCGACGTTCCCCTGTGGTATACAGAGAAAATATTGAAATATTTGGTTCTTATCTTTATTGTATGCCGATCAAGTAACTAAATTGGTCGAATCAGTTACAAAAGTGTCAAACTCTGATTATTGATAAAAGGACACGCGATTGTTCACAACATTCCTTTTTGTCTGTAGCTTCAATCTACGGCAGCAGTGACGACCCATTTTTTGCGATGTAAATCCATGTCGAACAAGTTTAGCGGGAAGCAATTATGACACTGTCTAACCGCTTTGCTGAATGTGTCACACTAATAGTCGTAGATGGATTCGTCGCTGCATTTGATGAAGCGGTTACTTTCGAGCTTCTTTTTTATGTGCTTTTTGCGAAGCTTTTCGCGACTTCATCCCGGGAGATGTGCTATATTATGTCAAACAAACCGTGCGTCAGCTTTGGCAGTACCGGTGAGTACTGCTTTACACGCGTTCGAACACCGATTTCCATCTAGATATAAAAAGAGATGACCCACCTGCACTGCCACTCCCTCACATGTTCCGTTTCGAGTAACACGAAATGCCCTACCTATGCACCGTCGAATTTCGCGCCCATCGTCGTTCAGGCACTTAAGAACATCCGAGTGCAATGCATGCCCTGTTTCCCATGGATGACGTTTTCGTGTCCTGCACATTTATTTTTGCCATCGATTTTCTTTTGGCGATCGTTCACTTTGCGATTGTCCATGGAACCTTTTTTTTAGTTTGGTTGGACCAGCTGGATATCAACTCACAACGGGCTTTCGGGTTTTGTATGTTGTGTGCGTGTCCCTGTCGCAGGGTTGGGTCGCGAACTGAACTGAAAAAGAGACACGTCAGGGCAATGAAGTGATTTATTGTGATAATAATAATGCAAATTTCAAGCCTCCCACTGGATCCACCACACATACCGTTACGTTTGTTGCATAAAGCTAGTTCTGTTGGCCGCCTTTGACAAAACGATTCGACTGAGAGTTTTGCTGGCAAATACAAATGTTCAGTGAGTACCCATAAGGCAAGGACGCAACATTTACTTGCACTGTTTTTGTCGTTTTAGTTGCGTTTTACACACCATGATGGTTTACGAATAGTATTGGATTGTTAAAAGTTTTGTGTGAGATTCGCTTCTTTTGTTCAGTTCACAGCAATTACCAAATAATAAGGCACATAAAATAGTATTGAAACATAACATCTTGTAAAGTAACCGTTTTTCTTCTCTAGGTGCTAAATGAGCTTTTTCAATATTATTATTAAGTTTTTTCTAATTTTTGTTTGGCCTAGCGACCTGCTCAGTGATGGTGGTCATATAATGACACTTATTAATACCACATAGTCGAATAGTCAGTCCTCACAACGGGGGACGATGGCTAGTCGTTTTTTTTTTTTTTATTCATTATGAACGAACAGGCCGTATTGCTGATGGTTGGTCGTTATTATTGAAAGATCTTGAACATTTGAATTCGTCACCTATGCTGTGTTGAAACAAATATTTAGCATGGTATTATGAGAGAATAGAGTTATGAGAGCTAGAGTTTATTAGGAATTGGATACGGAGACTAGTTAAATAAGTCTTCGAAAATCAGCATAATTTCAAAACTACATCACGTTTGATGTTTGTACCTCCTTAGAGCTAAGATGAAAGCAATCTAATGCTTTGGCCTCTAGCTGCTTGATTTACTTTGGAGACAAATTTGTCTGATCGCTGCCGTCTATGTTATTCGTTTTGCTTTTTCTAAGTTAATTTAAGAATAACAGGTGCAGTCTCGAATGCATACTACACGACTACATCCGTTATCGAGATGGTAAAGGAAGGGTGAAGAATAGTAAGACAACGTAGGATAGTGCATGAAACGCAAAGATATGTAGCCATAAGCAAGCGTAGACTTGAAATAGCAATCGAAGATGAGGAAAAATTCAGTCCTCTCGCGAGCGCGTAAGTATGAGGAAAATTTTAATTAACTGCATGTCTTCTTCCAACGTTGCACTGTAGGAGTAATCGTACCAGATCCCAAAACCGGACCGAGGCACGTCAATCTTGTGCCATGCACAGAGACCTAATTACGTTGGCTTCACAGCATAAGACAAATTTTGACTGTACTCTGCTGAGCAGAAATCATTCAGGAAGGTTTTCGGCTGAACATTGATAACGCAAACCATATTATAATTGTGATGCTATAAATTAAGTAGTTGTACCCATGTGAAGTTAAAACTGTTCATTTGCGATGCCTTTTTACCATGTGGCGTAAAGAAACGATACTCGTGTGACGTCAAAAATGTATTATTTGAGTTCTAGCTAGTCCTACAAAATCTCTCCATTTCTAAAATTTCACAGCCTTATCAGTTCCCTCTGACGATCAAATGGAGACATATATTTGCCTAGTGGTGCAACTGTAATACTTCTTACATACTGTGTAGGTCATATGTACCGAAATAAAGATATTCGACTGTATCTTAACATGGATTATTAACTTGATTTATGAATTTAGCAGCTTAAATAATTCAATAGTGAATGCTACTTCACGTTAGAGGTCCAAATTTTAATTCACTTGTGAATGTTTATTGGTACTTTATTGAGGGCCAAGTTTTGGGAATATTTATGCAATGCGATATTATAAGCGTTAATGTTCCCGGTATTTCACACAACTAAAATCCCTCGATTATCGTTTCTCTGTACGCAAGACTGACTATCTTGTTAAGGGTAAAAGAGTCAAGGAAGTCTGGCAGACCAAGACCTCTTCATGTTGTACCATGGCAAAGGAAGCGAAAGAACTATCATTACGACATTTAA
>KI422474.1:0-20320 GCA_000473375.1 Anopheles culicifacies
CTGGGGCGATCTGGTTTAACGCTCCAATTATGAGCAACAACAATGTGACACATACGGCCGCGAAATGGACACATACAGGATACTGAAAACAACAACGATCGATCCGATGGCCCCAAAAATGGCTATTGGGGGGGCTGGATACGGAATTTGGTGGTGGCGAATTGGACAAAATAAACTATTGAAGAAACGGAAGCTGGGCAGAGAGAAAGAAAGAGAGAGGAAAGAGAGAGAGAGAGAGAGGAGAGAGAGAGAAAAAAAAGCAAACAAACCTTGACAAATTACGACAAAAGTACAACGATCACTTTGATGAAGGATGCATGGAGCATTTGGAGAACCCCGGGCACCATAGCTTCATTTCCGAAACAAGTCATTAGCGATGTAAGGCGTCGCTGGTCCTCTCGCCGGTCTGGAAATAATGTTGCCTCCACCAGAGGCAAACGAACCGTTTTTTTTTCTCTTTTTTTACGATTTATTTGGCCGTTGTCCTTTCGGCCGCAGATCACTGAAGCTGGACGTGGGGAGCAAACAGAGCGCGATATTTGCGATAAATTGTTTCTATACTTTTGGGGCTTTTTTTTCCGTTTTCCCGAGCGCGACGAAAACTCGCAAAAACTTTATTGGAACTAAAATATTTTGATTGGTCCCATGGTTGATGTTTTTTTCTGTTTTTCCATACTTTACTTCTTTGGTTTTCAGTTTTACCGGTTTTAATCCGTTACTTCTTGTACAAGTTGAGGTCACTGGTCCTAAAACATCTCCTAGGCAAGTAGTTTTTTTTTATTTTCTAGAGATTACTACTGATTTACTTAAACACTGTACTCATGAGCTCTCGTTCGAGTACTGAAATATTTATGTTGAATCTCACACTCCATCAAAACGCTAACGTAACAACAAACATCACAAATCTTCATTCGTTCACATGGCAGGCAACGCTTGCGTATGATTTGAATCTTTCTTCCAGGAAATCTCAACAAACCCCAAGCACGGTTCGCAACACCATGGCGTGCGGGGGAGCACCAGAACTCAACGGAACATAAGTCACATCACATTCTTACGGGGAGTTTAATTAAATCACATAAATTTACAACTCAATTGCGGCCTGCAGCTTGTCAGCAAACATTTTTTCTCCCTTGTTAACCGATGTCACTGAACGGGGCATTACAAACAGCAACCGAGGCATTGTGAAACAGTGGTTCTTGCTAGCACGATCGGCTAATTGTGTCCAATTGAAAGTTTATTGCATTATCATAAATAAGTCACTTTAATTAATTGTGCAATTGCTGTTGCTGATGCTGCTGCTGCCGCTCGCAAGATTCGCAGCAATAAAGGCGTTTAAGGTTTGTAGCAAAATTGTACCGATGAGAAGAAAATGGACCCGAACAAAACGACAAAGGGCACCGTGTACCGACATGCTATAATTATTGATAAATTCCCTAGTTGCTGCGTGGATTTTTTCCTTCTCAAGACGCAGGAATTTAAGATTTATGGGAATTATGGAGCATTCTGTGTCATTTTGGAACTCAATTAGAGATTCTGTGAAAAAAACCTTCCTCGGGACATGATTGACAAACTTCCAAAAGTAAATGTGATCGTGGAGACACCTTTCGTAAACTAATGATGGTTCTGGATATTCTGGAACTACCCATGATCGCCGATCCAGAGAACTCCAAGGTACCACATGGAGAGCTAGTTCTATGTATATCTGCTTAGAATACTCAGTACAATTTGGCAACATTTTCTGGAGTTTGCATCGTCAGGGCATCAGTTACATGGTTCTTGGTATTTACTTGGCTACAGTAAAGTGAGCTGTTTAGAGTACGCAAGCGTAAAGCAAGTGGCGACCCCAGTGGTACCAGACTTCACATTGACTTTTGTCGGATCTTCGAGTAGTAACGGACGACGGGATTCGGATTGGATTCTAAAGTTGGATCCCGGATCGGAGCAATTTCGATTCAAGCCCAAATCTTGGATCTTCTGAATTCTGGGATCTCCTAAATATAATCTCGCGGGGTTCGAATCTGTCTTAATTGTTACCTAGGATTGATATTATTTTCATGAGGAATTTTGTAATTTTAAGTTCATATTTTGATACAGACGAACAGGAGGAGGTGGATCATTCTTTCGAAGTAGTTTAACTGCTTTAAGCTCATGAACGACTAAGCTCCCTTGAACGGTGAGGCTTCTTCTAATTCTTACACACATACTTTGTGAGATTAAAATATGCTTTATGTTGTAAGACTGAACTTTTCCTGGTTGATTTCAATTAAATTCTACAGCAAACTAACAATCTGTGGCATAGGAAGCATTACCACCAACAGGCTCAGTCATTTTCTCTAAGCAAATCAAACTTTAATTCAAATTTTTAATCCATTCCCCTTTTCTAAACATCAAACATTCCACTCAAATCAACGGTAATGGTATTATGTTTTATTGGTTCTACGAACAAGTTATGCTTTCGGTAAGCATTTCAAACAATTATCATTCAAAATCACCTACAAGTGCTTGTAAGTTGCGCTGGTTGTCCATTCATTTATCATACAGGATTAACATTCCACCCGGAGTAACTCTTTCATTCACAAAACTTCACACTTCAACGGGAATGCATCCTGCAAAAAGCCCCGAACTAGCGTGAAGTTTTCGAGGATTCATTCAACGGCTTTCGTGTCAATGGAAACATACATTCGCCTTCAATCGACCATGGCATCATTGTCCTTTCTCCATTCATATCCTAGCGGTCTTTCCTTTTTCGGTAAGGCCAGATGCGTCACCCGCATCTTTGACCGGTCACCTTTCAACAGTTAGAACAGTCATGTTCGGTCATAAATCTTTTCCCTTCCCATCAAACGTCGGATTGCCCTGGACATCATCAATCGAACATATTTTCTATACAACTTTCGGGGATCCTTTCGCTTTGAATGCGCTCAAGCGGCTCATTTATTAGTTTATGGTCGGCTGAAGGACCCCTGAGAGTGTGCTGACTGTTTGTTACCTCGGTGGCTTTCTCTCGTTCGCCTGCCAACTTAATTGACCACCCTTGCTCGAAAGGTGTTTCGTCGAGTGGCTGCAGTGCTTGTGAAGTGGTTAATCATTAACAAATAAACACGCCGTAATGATACGCCGAAATTTCATTCACAACTCTCGACCGACAGAGGAGCTCCCATTCTATTAGGAGGTCATTGTCACCACCATCAGTGCCTTCATTTCGATGCTAAATGTTTCTTCATTCTTTCGATGCAGGAGAGGGATTGGATTCAATACCTCACGGTACGGTAGAAGAGAAAAATTATGTTCAACTAGCTAAACCGTCCGCCATTGTAATGTGATGTTGTGAAACGGAAACCCTTGAAAATCTCTTGACTCGTTTCCTGGCGAATGACTTGCTATTCAGTAGTATTAACAACGAAATAGCTTTAAATGCTTGTTCCTTTATGGGTCTGTGATTGGAAGATGTTCATAATCCTATTAGAGTTTCATTAACCAACAGTAGAAACTTGATGGAATTTAACACGAATTATTCCTTTTCCACAGCTTGCCTGAGCAGGAATGTTTCCTGAAGTCAGACGAAGAAAATACAATAGTTCTTTAATGGGTAATTCAACTCAAAAATACGGGAAGTCACACAGGAAGCTCAAAACGGCTAATCAAATAGGAAAATACATTCTTCAATCGCAGAAAAACTCTCCATACGCAAGTAAATTTGTCCCTGCCTGATCACCACCGCTAACGACGCTTACGATGAGCGATAATTTCATCGCATCGAGAGATCATGTAATGAAGCCATTATTTCCTGCTGATAGCAGCACCAAACAACGTCTCTGCTTGGCTTGGTACATGACTATTATTTTCCCACAACCACCATCAACCAGAATTCGACCATAACTTGCACAGAATGAAGTGTGAGTCAAGAACCAGCGTAACCAAAGATAGCACAAATCGCATCCTCAAATAGCAATAAATCAACCGATTTCTAAATAACGTGCTGCACACGAATGCGCCATATTCCGATGCGATGGGTACGGACTAAACCGTTGTTCCGAAACGTACCCCGGAGAGTACGCCTCATCTCTAGCGTGCGAGCCTATAATTCGTAAACGATACAGTAAAGTAGTGGATATGGTGAACGATGGGAACGATTGCCAAAATTGGCTGGAAATTGAATTAAACTGCCATTAAGCGTGGCTCTATCGGTTGGGTAAACACCCCACAGTTTGTAACGACGTCTCGCATATACATTTCCCTTCGCACGCAATTTTTCACTCGCACACTTTTGAACCCTCGGTCCAATAGGGCAAGTACGCTGTACTGCGCACCGCGTCAATCCATGCAGGATAGACAGTGTGGCGACGGCAATGGTGGTGTTAGCACGATACGAATGGTTGAACGAGCAACGACACAATGCTGATAATCACTCCAATAAGGAATGGAGTGTCGAACTACGACCCGTCTGCAAACAGTACGCACTTCCGTTCCATTTTGTAGTATTTTATCTTGAAGAATCGGAAAATAGACCTCTTGAAGTACCAAGTTAAGTTAAACACAACTTACAACTAAAATAGGCTTTTGTATTAAGTTGGTATCGTAACCAATTCCAGATTTTCTTACGGAAGTCATCATAGACCTGCATTAATAGTACAATTTATGAGTTTAGTTTCTGGTCGATTGTAACTAATATTTAATATTCGACACCCAACAAACCATGAACATCGAGGAGGAACACATGTAAGATGCATCCACTGAGGAGATGGAGTTACAGAACTTCGTTATTTCGATAGTTTATTAGGCTAGTGCTTATGAAGTTCCAGAAAACTGATTTTAAGGAAAACTGCCTAGCTTACTTACCAGATTATCCGGGGTTATATTCGCGGCATTGGTCTACTACAGGAGTTCTCAAACCCGATCACGATCTAACGCCTCGGTCTTCCAATTTGATAATCTCGTCCTTGGTGTCGGACGCATCAACACCATCGCTCTATCGCGCCGAACAGCTACGTTTTGTTCATATTAATAACCGAAAAGGACTTCAACAATTATCCAGTAACATTCGCACGACTTGACAAGCCCACCAACGCTGGGAAAGTCTAATTTATTGTACGATTGAGAAGTAATTGTACAACTGAGTATGAGAAAAAACAAATCCTCAATAAACTGTAGCTATTTTGAAGGTTTTGTAAGGAGTTACGTTACATTCAGTTTTCGTTTAAATTTCATTTTGAAAGAGTTTGGAGAAAAAGGAATGAAATAAAAATTCATTTGTCAAAGATGTTGCTGCATGAAGAATACAACTCAAACACATCTTTTAGAATAAAGTTCACCATTGAATGTCTATCGTTTTGAATATATTTCTTCTTAAAGTTCTACACTAAACAACCTTACTCGAATTTGGACAACGAATAAGCACGATTTACATTGCTTTACAAAACAAAATGAAAATGTATTTGCATATATGAGTGCAACGGCTTTGGACTCCAATCATTTACCAATTCCAACGGATCAACGACACCTTTGCTGACCTTCGGTTTGCATTCATTATTATGCAAATGGCTTCTCCTGCCCAGGTGGCGACGCGTTTGTGCGAACTGCTAATCAAAAATTCAACAATCAAGCAATTGTCATATTTATAAGCTTATGCTGAATTGTAAAATGCTGTCCAAAACTTTAACATGCCCCGAGTGCTGGAGTATGGTACCCGGTAAGCTTTCCTAGGGTTTTTACGAGTTTATACCATTCATAATCGGAACAATTTATTTCGCTTTAGGCGGAAACGCTGCAGGCGTTGACCTAGGAAGAAAAAAACAGGAAATTGCATACCCGGGCAAGGGTCAAGCTGGATCAAACCTGCGCTATCGTACGCTTTCACCACTGCTCGATGCCATCGTCATCATCATCATCATTGAGCAACCTCCATTTCCTTTTCTTAGAGCTAAAGTACGCGCACACCGCACGTTTCCTTATGGGGAAGAGAACTGACGGACTGATCGGACTTTTGTAACCCCGACTTCCAATCCTGCTGTGGTGGAATCGTAATTGCTTCGCCTCTAAGGGAATTGTCCACAGTTCGATTTGAACTGTCGAAAAAGTAAAAACACGCACACAAACACACACGATCGTGAAGCATCTCAGTGAAGAAGAAAGCGGCACAACATTTCAAACAATGTGTACGATCTCCCCGGTTTGGATGTAGCCTCGTTAGGTTTTTGTGGACCGAAATAAAAAAAAAACACCATCTCCTCGAATCGGCAAGAAAATGTTTTATAAAAGGAATTAATTTATATCAATTATAGTATCGGAACCATTACCGGTCGCCGTGGAAACTGTCCCTGGTGGTGCGTTTTGCTTTCGGAAGCGAACGGACATACCATCCACGTGCGAGTACGTCGGTCACCGTTACGGGACAATGATGGAAAAGAACGTCCCGAGGGCCAGATTCCAGAAGGAGGTGGCTCAGAAGCAACTTTGCTCGACCGGGGAACCTCGAGCGTTCTGACATTTCGTCCATGTTGCAGGTTTGCCTCATGTCGTTCATATCACTTCCCAAAGCGTACTAGCAATAATAAATAACGAATGAGCGCATTGAAGTCGCTCGTCGGTCATCGCTAGGGCCAGATCTCGATCAACGTACCGATGATGGGTACAAATTGTTATAAGAGAGCTACCACGATGAATACCACGCCAAGGAGTTTCGTTGGAGGGAATGTTGGCCCGAAATGCTATGTTTGATGGGTTTGTTGATTGAGGACATGCGGCACTTGGCGGAAACACACTCAAAAATGTCCACGACACTACCACACACTCATACATATACGAACACTAACATCTGTTCCCCAAAAATGAATATATTCTCATGTGGCAACGCAATACAGGCTCCGAGGTCCGTCGTCCAAAGAAGGAACACGGTCGCCAAACAAGAATGGATCTCCGACAAAAAGGGCTTCCGCAATGTCAGCAATGTCGAGTCATTAAAAATTAAAGATTTTCATTTTATAGCTTATTAAGCTCGGGGGCTTAGCTGTTTCGTTTTTGCTCTGTCGCGCAATCATTTTCACCACCCCAGTGGCCTGTTGGAACTTTACTACCATCACTGCTGCCGGTAGGGAGGGAAAAATCGAACTGGAATGTGGAAAAATTTTAATAGGCAAAACGACACCCTCCCAACCTTCATTTTACTCTTCACTCCTGTCCACCGACCGGGAGAACCAAACGAAGATGAACGTGTTGGGTTGGAGTGGTTGAAGTGTTTGAAGTTTTTACACCCTTTTCGGAAAATGTGCCCCTTGTTCCCTTTTTTTCTGAATGTTGCGCAAACTCAGAAGCCGGCTGTATGTGGCCATCACTGACTAAAGCAGAATTCCTTTTCGGCTGCATGCAATGGAGGTCGATGAAATTACTCAAACACCCACTTTGGATAACAATAGCCACGAATAGAAGCGAAGGAATCGTGAACAACCTTTGTTGGTACTATGGCTTTTGCTATTGTGATTACTGGGGTTTACTTTCTAGGAAATGTATTTACTGACCTAATTTCATTACTAACGTTGCGTATAACTATTTTGTTCATGGCATTTTAATGACATACGTTGACATTGGGCCGAAAGAGAGGTTGATTGGGAAAATTAGTTCTTTTAGTCACTTAGTTATAAAAATTGAATACATTAAGTAAAGAGAACTCACAACATTAGGAGATACACTTTGCGGCTAGATCTCAAATCGTTGCAAGTCATGAATACCAGTTTACTTTCTCGATCATAGCTAATTCCAGAACAGCCTTGTTCTGGACCACAATCTGGGAATTGTCAATTCGACGTCGAAATTATTGCCATCCACAGTAGCGGAGCAAGTGACTGGCGGAGTCAGCTGCCGTCAAGGGTCCCGAAGAGCTCATCAAGTCAACATGCAAACCAGGGGCTCCCGTACAGACCGCCGACAAAATCTCCATCAAAGTTATTCTGACCAGTTATTCTGAAGGCCAGGCTGGGTAGTGGTGTTGGGTCCAAACTTCTATTCCGCTCAGGGCCATCGCAGTGCTATATCCATCACTGGCCATTCAATATCATATAGTTCTCATTAACTTCTTCCTTTCAACAAGTATTCGTAAATCTTTTGAGCTAATGCTCTAACCCACAGGTAAATTGTAGAGGACACTTTTTAGTATCTGTTGTTGTATTAAGTATGCCGGAATTAGGGTTCTTCCGGTAAAACAAACAAGTTCTTCACGCCTATGTGGAGTCTTTAGTACGCACAAACCATCAAGTCAGAATTTTGGTTCGTCCACAAAAGTGACAAAGAACTCTTGAGAAGAATCGTCTTTAAATTTATATGATTTCTAATGCACACGTTAGATATGGTACATTCATGTGCTGTTTCAATTTCTAGTTAACACATTCCACAAAGCATTGATCATATCAACACAAAATGCAACTTTCGCACGGACCTCAGAAGATAAACAAAAACAATCAATCACGGATCGTTTAATAGAAATAGCTATCGACTGACCATTAGCAGATACTGGTTTGGAAGTTTTTCTTATGCCATATTTATCCATGCAACAGCCATGTTGCTACAAGCTATGCCATCTAACAATCCCTTAAAAAACAACAACAACTCCCATAAACACATAGCACCGATGCAAAACACTTTACGAACCCAATTTGATTCATTTGTGCGAACGCGTTCCTTCTACGTCCTGCCTGGATTGTGATCGGATGGATTCTTCCTACTCAAGGTCTTGCTATCGAGCGCACAGTGTAGGGAGTGACTACCGCACATGGAACGCACAGTTGCCATTGCCGTAAATAAATAATTGAACATAACAGCTGACCAGGTGCCTTTTTCACAAAGCACTACAGTGGCATTATCGCGTATCGTTTTCGTACGTACAGTGTTCATTGTATGCGATATCCGTTTTTCATCGTGCATGATCGCGAACGGACTAGTCGTCCCAATTTGCTACAAATCTTCATCCCATTTCCTCGGATCGGCGGCATTCGCTTTAGAACCCCGAAAAAGGAACGCACTACAAACTCGCGTCTCTAATGCGCACACTAATGTCTTCCTGTGCGGATGTCATCGTGAAGTCTCGCGGTCTCCCGAAGCCCTCCACTTTCGTGGAGAGCGAAAGCAATGAAGGTGGCGACCAAATCACAACAGTCGCTTCATTTCATGAAATGTTCGTCAAACGACAGCGCTTCCATAAACGGGTTTGGAAGAACCCGGGGGCGTTGGTGACCAATGGTTGATCGCCGCACACTCACCGAAAGGCCAGCAGGCAAGATGTGATCGCAGGCACGATTCCATCGCTAACTCCAGCCCAACTACGGACCTATCCAAAGATTTCCCTCCGATGCGTTCTGCTGTCACTCAAGGTTCGCGCGATCCACGGGTGGATATACACGTGCACACGCATCCCTTCTCAAATGTTCGTAATTGGGTTCTTGTAGGGATGCAACGAAAATAAAATGCAAAAAAAAAAAAACAAACGAACCACAGACAACGCAGTCTAGGTGTTGAAATCATCGACAGCTTTGGCCGGCTTCCTGCCGTTTCGGGAAGTGGATCTGTATGCAGGGGTGGTAAAGAGAGTGACCAAGGGTTGACTAATTAATTCGACGATTGACAACTCACAGCGGCGGAAGTTCACGCGTGACAGAAAGTGGCCGATCGCTAAGAGACGCGAGGCTTTTAATCAACGTGTACCGACCTTTTCGGAACGTTCAGTACTACTGGTACACATCCTGGCGGATCAATTGATTTCGAATTAGCCGGCTGGGATGTGTGAAATGGTGGCAAATATATTGTCAGCGTTCCAGCGTTACCCTGCATCAGTGGAAGCTTTCAGTGAGCGATCCTAGAACAACTCCACTTTTGTTACGTCCAAACAGATTGGAAGACGCACCGATCGTGCGTTCATTTAGAACCTTCCATTGCATTGCAGTTCGTGCAATCGTGTCGTGTGGCCGCTGACAATGAGCTTTTAATTAATCATTCGCCTCGCTCGCGATGGTCATCCGACAATCAATGCGCGCGCTTGATACTATCGTTTCGATCTTGGACACTTGCTCCACTTCAGCTCGCATGTGCCCTTTTGCCACAAGTCAAGATAGATGTCCTTTCTAGGGCATTGCAGAACGATGACGATCGTCGTCGCGATTGATCGACAACCGAAAAAGGCACTTCTGCTCCTGACACGAACTTCTCATCTCCTATACGTAACGCTAAAATCGATTGCAGGCTGTAAAATCAAGGCAACAAACATGATGATTTAGTTTTTGCATTGGTACGAATGTATACAAGGAAATAAGCTCTTCAATGTTATTGCATTGATATGCAAATTTGTTTCCATAAAAGCCTTGGAAAAATGGCAAACCAATCTTACGGCTTCCAAGAGTGAAAAAATCTGTAGCAATATTATGGTCGTGACATTATTTGTTGCACGATTCAAAAGAGTAAATGATACATTGCAGTATAATTAAATATTCAGCTTCATTCAAAGTTTTGGACAAAGACTTCCTTTCGTACTCTGAACTACCAATAGCTCTTTTAGAAGATCCAAAAGTTTCAATATTTTTACAATAAAGAGATATTTTGGCTCCTTCCTTTCCTACAACAATTTAAGTTTAGATCTAAATGCCTTCCTCTACAAAATGTCTAGAGTATTGTATTAATTTTACATATTTGTCCATACTAGGTGTATTCGATCATGAGATTTTTCAATTTTATCAGCCAGTTTCTCAGTTGGAGCGGTCTTCTTACGGACAGGACCGAGGTGCGAATCCCATTCGGGCCGTTCCCGCGTACGCATCACTGACTATCCTGTTACGGGTACATTCAAGTCACGGAAGCCAAGACCTCTCGAGGTTGCAGAGAAGAAGAAGTTTCTCAATTTCAAGTCTTTTTAGTTACTTCTCGCTCATAAGTAATGCTCTTCATTGTATAAACAATCGAAATATTTAATAAATATTGAATCCTTCGAATAAAAATCCCTTTCACTGTACAGTCAATGTCTTATACCTATTTCCCGCTCAAATTGTTCAGCCTTTAGAGTACCGTCGATAGCTTCGCAGTTTTCATTGAATACGCTGTACGCGCTTATCTCACCGGGAGCTTTCTTGGTACGGGTGTTAAAGTAAATCCCAAATAGTGCTGAAAGCATCAAAAACACTACCCCGAAACGCAGTTCTATCGCAATGGCATAGAGTGTTACCCAGAACAGAAAGTATACCAGATAAGTGAGGTACGTCAACCAGGACCGAGGTTTTGCTTCAGGTTGTTCTGGCTCATTAGATATCGTACTGTCAGAAAGATCCGGTTCGGTTAGTTCAGTGCTGGAACTGAAACGTACCGTTTTAACAATCGCTTTGCCGGCATGTTCAGCATCTTCCTTTTTTCGTTTCGTATAACTTTCTTTCGGTGTTGGCTCTTTCTAGAATGGTGTAAATAAGACCGATTAAAAATAAACAATCCATTACATTAACGATGCTCATTTACTCACATCTGCCTCTATTATGACGTGGGATGCTTTCTCCTCCGTTTGCACCTGGTGGAAGGATACCATATTGTAAAACCGCTCCTTGAAGTCGTTCAGGATAGCTTGGCGCCGTTTCGTCTTTCTATAGCTATCTAGCTTGGATTCCATATGCGTGTTTTACTCAAATTTATTAATTTGCAAAAGAGAAATTTTGAACCTATTTCTACCCCTTGCCTGACATTATCAAAACAAACACCAAGTGACAACTGGCCATCTCAAGATCTACTCAATCAAGGTGCGCTGTTTTTTGTTTTTAGAACACAGCGTTTTAGAACATTGGTTTGTTTTGCTTTTGTGAAATAAAATTAAAAAGAGGAACAAAAAAGCCCGGATATTTTTTGTAGCAAAAGCGCTGCATTATTTTAATGTAATTTATTCCATGCAATATTCCATAAAATCACAATGAAACCGAGCGCAATGTCGTGTTCGATCCGTCACAGCTACTGTTTCTATACACCTTCTTCAGTAAGATAAAAAAACACACGAATGAAAACGTTCTTTCCTGCAATCCTACGAAATTACGACAAATCGATCGAAAAACAAAAAGTCCCATACACGAACGTGCCCAAAATGAGTGTAGATTAACCAAGTTCACTGTATGTACATGGAAAAGTGAAGCGAAACTGTATAATGTGGCTATTGTTGGCACCCAACTGCTCCTAGCTTGCACAGCTGTAGCAATAATGGATGGCCCAAGACTGCTGTGATGTCGTGCGGATCTATTCGGTCAATTACTGCGAAACACGGTTCTATCAAGGTCCCGTTTCGCTCGATCCTACCAAATACGTTCTAGTTGATATCGAAATTCGATACATTGGTTGTACAACAACCCGCCTGCCGTGGGCCAACCGATGCAAGAGTGAAATAGTTAAAGGCGCGAGTGTGTGTGTATTATATTTTTTTTTTGTTTTAATCAGTGAGTGCAAATAGTACGTCATAGCTCAAAATGTCCGTGGTTCGAACGAAGGTCCTCGGTCTGGTGGACGTAATTATGCGCGTTCCCAGCCTGTTTATCATTGATGAAATCCTCAAAATGGGTATTGGCGAACCGATAATCCAATCGGTAGGCCAGGGCCCGAACAGTACCGCCATCAATCTGGATCCTCCCGTGGCGGCAATGCTCCCGGAAGACGATCGAGGGATGCAGGACAGCATCGAGGTGTACAAGTTCATCTCGTTCGCAGTTTTCAAGTTTCTCTTCTGTCTGTTCGGTAAGACACGAATGCCCAGTCATCACAGGTGTTGCGTTATATTTCTCTCTCAGTCCTGCATTTTTCTAGCAAACGGTTAAAGAAAGTCACCGTCATCCGTCTTAGCAGTGTGTTTATCTAGTGATACCTGTATGCTTCCTGCATTCCTGCTGTTTGTACTGTTACCATGTCAGCGTTTTGGTTAGCCCCTGATTCCGTATCATCAATACGACCCAAAGCAACCTGTTTGCAAAGAATATGCGAACACCCTAGTTCCTCACCTGACAGCCATAGCCTTGGCACGGGATGTAGGTTACTTTGTGTAGCCATCTCTTTCAAACCGCTCACGGCTCTGACCTGCATTCTGGCACACAGTGCACCTTCCGCGCCTTCACACATAGCGCAAAGGATGCAAGCAAATGTAACCATTTTTATAAAACGATTCTTTCTCCTGTTCGCCATTGACGTCACTTTGTTTGTATAATTATTAAAACACTTAATTACACGGCAGGAACAAATAAAACATCGTGTAACAAACAATTTGCTACAATGGCGAGTGAAGTAATAATATCAACAAATATCTTTTTATTTCACAAATGTAATTCTAAAAATTGAATCAGAACCATCTAGCTGAAATGCGTCACAGGTGTACCGACGCCAAGTATGTGCACTGTTTGTGTTTCGACCTTCAAGGGTGTGGTATGGGAAAGGGAAGAGGTAATGAACCACGACGACTAACTGCTGGTCATTCTGATCCTCCAACAATATCCCTCTCTCAATCCATGAATGAACATCTTACGTCGAACACGTTCTAGATTATGTTGTGATCTTCACACCCCGGCGGTATGATCATTAAAACAAGAACAACAAAAAACCAACAGAATCAATTAATGTGTGATTGTGTGGACACAAAAAAGGGGACACAACTAATATTTTTATTTCCAATGTTTTATTTTTTGCAGACTTTATAACAACTGGTTGTAAAATTGTCATTCGAATTTGTTTGGTTATTATTTTTATAAGCGATTATCTTCCGTTGCGTGACAATCGCAAAACCTCGTTTGAATGATTGATCCGATTTCGTTATAGACCTCTAAAAATAGGGTTCGATAGAAGTACATTTAGGGATGAATTAATTTCCAACCCTTTTTGATTGTTTTCATCCACTTTAATTGGAATAATGCGGAATATTTTGGAATAAATGATTTTTTTTTCCTTTTAACAGCCACCTGTTGTGGCCATCAATAATCTAAACTGTATAAGCTTCTAAGAATAACCGAAGCTTACAAGCGTGACGCCGTGGCAGTAGCTGTTCAATGATTTAGCATATTTCCTGATAACATTTCTGTAGTCAACCTATTGGCTATGGGTGGTTTGTGGACGGTAGATTGTATTGAGGTTTAACGCACTTGGCTGGCACCGTCACACACTTGTACGCTAGTGGTTAACCATTTACAACCACTTTAAAAAGTATACAAATGGGCCTCGTCGTATGCAGCACGTAGCAAGGTATGCAAATGTTAGTTTTGTTTAGGTTTCCGTGGCCATACACTTTGTACAAATAGTTCAAAGTACAAAATGGGCAAGACGAGAGAAAGGTTTACTTATTCCAATTTGCACAAGTCTATGTTGTTAACGCTTAGTTCGATTGTACACCTTATGCGTTCTATGGGTTTCTCTTCTCCTCCGTAGGTGCCATCAGTGCTGCTTGCGTATTCATGCTATGGACCCGGCATTTAGTCATCGTGTACATGTACATAGTATCTGTGGGATTGATCTTCTTGTCTTATTGGAGCAATGTTTCCGCCCTGTCGGTAATATCCGACAGTCCCAGTCTGCTTGAGGATGTCCTGTCGCTCAATATGGAACGCTTGCTAGATCCTGGAGGTGTTCTGATCTCAATACTGCCACACCTGCTTGCCCAATGGTTGATGGGCGTCATCTTCGCCTATATTCATTTGGGACCACGGTAAACAACTGCTCAAACATATCACTAACGCTCCAAAAGGCATTATACAATTACAAACTTCCCCTATCTTTGGTTCTCCCGATATTGCAGGCACAAAATCATCCAAAAGGCACTTCCGTTCAGTTTCTTAATGCCACTGCTGCTTGCGATGTTGCCGCTGCCATCGATCGTCCTTAAACATTCCCCTGCCTTTGCCGCCATCCTGCCTCTCGTACTATCGAAAATTGCACTCTGGAGCTCATCGTTTGACGTGGTGAAAACGATTCTCAGCGGTTATCAGCATGCCCGTAACTTTGCCAGCAACTTCGGCATTGCTACCTTGATCGAGAACGAATGGCAACGATTGAACGTACCGTGCGTGCTGCGCGTTTTTTGGACCATCCGCCTG
Source organism: Anopheles culicifacies (assembly GCA_000473375.1). Taxonomy (NCBI): domain Eukaryota; kingdom Metazoa; phylum Arthropoda; class Insecta; order Diptera; family Culicidae; genus Anopheles; species Anopheles culicifacies. The sequence goes on from KI422474.1 coordinate 15,069, forward strand.
TTGGAACATCTGATCAGCTTGCTAATGTCGTCGGAGGCTCCACTGCGCTTTGCTGCCACGGTGCAAAGCGTGCTAGTAAGCGGATGTGAAACGTTAACAGCCGTCCTTGGGATGACCAGCATCATATCGCTGATATGCCACTACATCGGCAAGATGTTTCAGCTGTTTCTGCTGTCCGAGGATTACGATGAGGATAAATCGATCGGTACGGTGTCGGCGATACTGTTCTACATATTGGCCCTTCAAACCGGGCTCACTTCGTTGTCACCGGACAAACGCATCATACGATTGTGTCGCAACATGTGCCTGCTGGTGACGGCTTTATTGCACTTTTTGCACAACATTGTTGCACCCATACTAATGTCACTGAGTGCTGCCCGCAATCCATCACGGTGAGTTGCCGCCCCACCAATTCCATAACGAACACATCCCGAGATCTTGCTGTGATCCTGTCTCACTTAACAACGTTTTTTTCTTTCTTATGCTTTGTTCATTTTCCTCGCAATCCCTCGTGGAATGTTTGCAATTTCACAGCAAGCGTCACGCACGGGCATTAATAGTGTGTGCTTTCCTTCTTATTGCGCCCGGAACGTTGCTGGCCGTACTTTGGGCCAGTCACTCACCTTCAACATGGTTGTTAGCCGTGACTGCTTTCTCTGTTGAGGTTATTGTGAAGGTAAGCTACGCATTGTTTTCGGATTTCGAGTATACTTGTACAGGGAATAGGCATCAGAAGTCAAACACCATCGAAAAGATAGCTAGCTTATACATATCATACGGATTAATAATGGATTTATTTCGGTATCTCCGTGTGTGGCGGTACCCCCTTATATATGTTACAAGCTGTTTATAATGCAAAATGGTATAACTTTAACGTAATTTGTCGTCAGGTTCTCGTCAGTTTGGCAACGTACACACTCTTCCTGCTGGATGCACGGCGGCAAACGTTCTGGGAGAAGCTGGATGATTACGTTTACTACATACGAGCGTTTGGAAATTCGGTAGAGTTCTGCTTCGGCATTTTTCTATTTTTCAACGGAGCATGGATATTGATCTTCGAATCCGGTAAGTATTCGTTTGGAATCACATTAAAAATGTTTTTGTACCCTTCCTGTAAAAGGTATGGGAAGAATTGCATCTGCACGAACTTGCAGATAGGCGCTTACCACATGTCGTTATCCTTTCCTTTAGCTTGTTGTTTGGTAGTTTATTTTCCTATCGAATTATTTCCCTCATTTTTAATTTAATTTTTATTACTGCTAGCAACGAGCACAATAAATTTATTTCTTATTGGTTAGCTTTTATATTTTAATATTTAAATGTTATCAATATATTAGGCATCTTTATCGTTAAATGAATTGTATCGATAAAAATGCATTATACCTTATCATTTAAAATTAATAGCATTTAACCTCATAACAAAACACAAAATTAACTAAACATTATAATGTACATGTACAAACTTCGATAAAATCGTACATAATGTTTCAGTTTTGTTGGTAATTTGTATAATTTACAACGGTTTCCTTTCTTTCTCATTCTTTCCTTCCTGTGTTTCTTCATTTTTCGTGTGGCTTCTTTTTAATATTAAACATTCTCAATCTCGCTAAAACCACCAAACAACAATTATGGACACGACATCTGCTCCCCATTTCCATACATTCCCCACTATTTCTATTTTGATTCCTGTAAAATGCTGGGGTCACACTAACTTTATCCTATCCCCTCTGTCGTTGCTTGTCCATTCCCCGCCATCCCAATTTCCGATTCCATCAAACTGTCGGGTGTTGTACTGCTTGATGCCTCGCTTACATTTAGAAATGATTCCAATAGGCGGTGCCATCCGTGCACTAATGATGGGTATCCATGCGTACTTCAACATCTGGTGCGAGGCTCGTGCCGGCTGGGTCGTGTTTATGAAGCGTCGGACTGCGGTACACAAAATTTCCTCCCTACCGGAAGCCACTACTATGCAGCTGCACCAGTTTGACGATGTATGCGCCATTTGTTATCAGGTAAATCGTGTATTTAAATTTTTGTTTAAATGTAGTACTAAAAGTTTGGTTTGTTTTGTCGATCGTTTCAGGATATGACATCGGCTAAAATCACCCGTTGCAATCACTATTTCCATGGTGTTTGTCTACGGAAGTGGTTGTACGTACAGGATCGTTGTCCACTCTGTCACGAGATTATCATGAATCAGGATGGCAACGCTGGTGACGAAAGCATAGAGGAACATCCAAACAATGTAGAGAATGCGATAGCTGCCAATGCACGAAATGATAGAACCGGAAATGAAACTCTTAACCGACAGCAAGCGCAAGCGATACTGAATGGGTCCCACCAAACAGATGCACTCAATCAGCCATTATTCGATGATACATTCTTGGAAGAACAAATAACGAATCACAATCGTGCAAGTGCCAGCAGATCAATAGGTGGAAATACAATCGACTCGCAAGATGATGCACAGCTGGAAATAACGAGAATATCCAGCTTCCGACAGCCCGTCTCAGACGGGCAGATGGACAGCCGTGAAAATGTACGTTTCGTCAAGTCATTAAGTGTTGGTATGAATCTTCAAGCAACAAATTCGTCAGAACAGGGACAATTTGAGAGCGATTCACTAATGCCACTGTTAGAGAGTGGTAGTGTTGGGATTGGCGCAATGGATGGCATACGTACGAGCGAAAGTGGGAGCAGTTACGCTAGCACGTCGGATAGTATCAGTAGCATTACGGAAGATACCGGTAGCAGCAGCAGTAACAGCAGTAACAGCGCCAATAGTCTGTCCGCATTGTCAAACAGTTCCCTGGTATCGGCAGCTGCTATTTCCTTTAATCTACGACGGCACCACGTTCTTTTACAACAGCAGCAACAACAACAGCAGCCAAACGCACCAAGGGAATAACAACCAAAATAGAGAATTGCCCATATGGCATAAGATTCATGTTCGGCACAAATATGCTGGACGCACACAGGTATACTGAAAAAAACAAAACACACAACAACAAAAATTATCTTGTCCAGCGCATAACACAAGCCTACGTAGAACTTGCCAGCCACCCAAGAGACGGTATAGGAGGAGGGGGTGACATTGATTCAATCGTTAAAGTTGATACTAACGTATCTAGCTAACACAATGCAACAGAACGATGACTATCCCGTGATGCAACATTGAAGGACTGAACGAGAAAAGACAATGTACGGAGTTTAGCGGGTAAGCGGTTGTATGTGTGTGTGTACATTTTTAGTAATTGATGGTAAACGAAACTGTAGCGTGTATATTTATATTAACTTGTTTATAATGATCAGGAAATAAGCAAGAATGATCGTGATTGCATCCTACTCTGAGCAGGATTGTCATTCTAAGCTCAAACGACCCATGAAGAAGAGAGAAGAGGGCATAGGAGGGTTGGGGAGTTTGGTATGAGTTGCATTCGATGCTTCACACTAACGATAAAAACAAAACACAAAAGCTGGAAAATGCTGCTTGCTTTCCGTACATAAGCTATGACAAGCGAAATGCGAACAGAACACAGGGATTGTTAGGTATGCTGGAATTATGTCCTATCCTAAGGCAAACAGCAGAGAGATCGGCAACAGGCAACAACGAACGCGGTACCGGTTTTACATACCGGTTAATGGTGTGAATTTACTTTACTGATCACCCTGATTCCGTTGGTCTTTATGAAGGTTTTGGTGTTCTTTTCCTTTTCTCCCATCTCACTTCTGGTCCAAAGTAAATCTTGAAATAATTGCACATTGTCTCGAATCGAGCACAAATAACAGGCGCGACCACCGCTTGGTATCAAAGATCGTCAAGGTACACCCTCTGATCGGGTTTAGCTAATTTACGTTCCGTTCTTTCATTACCGTCCAAATGTGGTGGTTGAACGAATTGTGTGTTCTAAAGCTACAAGGTACTGTGTCGTATCACAGATCGTCCTAAAAAAGAATAACAGCGTATTGGAAAGTGCAATACCTCAATTGAGGCCCAAGTAATAGACGAGTACCGCGCGTATGTATGGAACAACAAATCGAGTAACGGCAAGGAAAAAGGGAAGGAAACGATTGGATAGAAATTAAAATGATCAATTAACCGATTTCTCGTTGTTTAATCGTTATTGCATAATACGGTTCACAATTAATGCACCTTCCCATGGCTGGGTACGACAGTGTCGGAAACACTGGCTTGGATTACAGCTTGGAATGCACAAAGGAAAAGAAGAAATACCCTGTAAACTTACTCCCTTCTTGCAGCCCATGGCGATAGTAAACATACGCAAAATGCACAAAGGCAAAGTAATATTTTCCCTCCTCATATTGCCCCTGATATTTCCATGTGGCATGGGAATGTTGTTGCTTCGAAACGATCTTTCTGAACTGCGTTGATCGCTAACATATTTTAACACATTTTTTACTGCCAGCAGTTTTCGTTTGTACGTGTGTCCAGTTCCATTCTTTGAGAAGCCATTCTGGGTGCATATGTATATAGTGAGTTGTGGTCTTGGGGAAGAAGGTAATTAAATGCAGACCACACTTAAAAATGGGATACATTCAGCTGTGAGATAATAAACAAAGTAGTAAAACTCTGTTGTAGGTGAATTCCTAAAATTGTGAAAATGTTTTCCCTGCTTGCAACACATCCGAAAAGCACTTAAATTTGAACTTATTTTCATTAACATCTAACGTGCGAGAACTGCAGCTGTGTGTCGCTAATCGTTGCTCTTGAACTACTTTTATTTTGCGCTACTTTAACGATTTTTTGTCCAATTCCTATTCCCACTTCTCGGTGTGCAAAATAAAACCAAATCAACACCGACACCTACAGTCGTAATTTTGCAACACACCCGAATGATGGCCAAACGAGCTGTAGCCGCAAATTTCGCGCCAAAAGAAGAAAAGCAGTCCCAAAGTAAAGAATGGTAACGACTAAATAATGCAACCCCACGAAAGGCTCCGTTACAAACGAGCCGCAACGACACCACCCAACCCCAAGATCACCATTGTGCGCGGGATGCTTCTTGATTGTGCACCACTTTAATAATATCCAGCACATTAAAAAGATAGCCCTGCAGAGGTACTGCGATCTCAAGACTCTGTTGACGCAAAAGCGAAAAGCATCAAAAACGAAAAGTGCGTCCCCTTCTCGCTTGACAGTCAAACCAACGCCCAAATGTGTGCCATTTAGGTGAAAATCAGATGCCTGATGAGGGCATCAGCGGTGTGCTTGTTTTTTTTTTTTTTTT